>VXAD01003130.1:649332-669009 GCA_013399195.1 Dicrurus megarhynchus
AGGGTATATAATGTGGGCATTGGAAATCGATGAGCGGGGATTGATTTGGGTTTGTACCCCTCTCTCCCGGCGCCTCAAATAAAAAGAGCACCTGGCATATAACCTGTCCGTGGTTATGTGTTCCTACGCTAACAGGGGAGCCGCGGCCGGACGCGGAGCGAGCGCACGCAGCCCGTGCTCTGCCTGCTCGGCGGGGCCGGAGCTGCTGCGCCGCGGAGCTCCCGGGTGCCGTCAGACTTCACCGACGAGAGTTACACCAGCGAAGGGAGGGAAGCTGGGGGTTTAGCGAAACTCCAGAATTTCGTTGCAATAACCAGACTTGCAGTTTCCAAGGCTGCTGGTTTTTAAAACTAACACCACTTACAGAACCCCCGTGTGTTTTCTGCTGGTCAGCGTCTCAGCATGAGGCACTGGACGTCACTTCAGCTGACAGCTCTTTGAAACTGATAATGCCCTTCCAGTAAGTGTTAAATGTAAGGTGGTATCTGATGGATCAGGAGAACTGCATGTCCTTTCTCTGGCTCAACAGCACCGTTTTTTGCACATCAGTGAAAAGGTGATCTTGCTCAGTGGGAACTATGTCATGTAGTTGAATAGATTGAAAAGCTTTTAAGGTTTGAGCTAGAAGAAATGCAAGAAAAATATTACTGTTGAGGGAACCTTAGTGGAAACTCTGTCCCAGTAAAGATTGCAGGTCTAGGCCCACAAAAAAGCAGGAAAGTGTAAGTCAGGCTCTTACTCATGCATTAATATTGCTGGTTTAAAAAATTATTTACAGAAAATACTTCTTCAGTAATGTTCTGATGGCATTTTTGTTAACAAACTATTGCAGTCCTCATTTTGCAATGATAACATCTCCATTAATATTACGGCTAATGAGAGTGTCAAGCACAGGTATTCAAAGCATAGAGTTTTGATAATGATATTGTTTGGGTTTTAAAATAATTTTTTTTTTAGCTAGGCCCTTTAAGTCCTTGTGCTTTGAGTTTAGAATTTGCAGTACAAGACTTCTGCAAAAAGTAAAAATCTGTAAAATCAAAGGGTTGTGTACTCAAAACTGTCTCTTAAAAAACTTATTTCAAGAAGTCATCCCTGAGTTTGGCAGCTGCAGTTTTGCTCTATCTGATATGAATTGCTTCTTTGAGTTCAAAAGATCCACAAATAAAATTATTGGGGGAAAGGATTCTGATCCTGACAGGGCTTGGAGGCTGCCAATGTGCTCAGACTGGAATTGTTAGTTGCACTTGGGTGTCTGGATAATTTTGACAGTGGCCACTAAAAGTGCTGCTCTGCTGTCACTAGGTACCACGTAGGGATTACAGGAATTTTACTGCCCTCTCCCAATGGCACTGGGCACGTGGTGTGTGTTTTAACAGCATGTGGCCAGACCGTGCACTTGTGCCTCTGAAGGTCCACTGTGATTACTGCTGCCTGTGATGTGCTGCATTCAAATCTGTGCATCCTGCTGGCATTTGCTTGAGAGAGTTTCATGCCTTTTTGTTCTTACAAAACTCCCATCAAACATTTTTCATCCTGGCTGCTGCTCAGAAGAGTGTGTAACTGTGTGCAGAATCACTTGCTCAAGGGGAAAAAAGTCCTTAAAACTATTTCAGCACCCCCTCCTCCCACTCCTGCATTTCTGTATTTTGAATCTAACTCCCACGAATGTAATTTGAAGTCTTGGCTACTTCTGTAGTGTCAGACAAAGCTCCTTAGAGCTGCTGAGATGACCTTTGCTACACTGGTGGGCCTTGGAAAGATGCTCCAGCCCCTGTTGAATGTGGGCCTGAAAGGAGGCTTGGCCTGAGCAGGTTCTCTCTGGCAGGGGGGGCATTTCTGCAGGGACACTGCAGCTATCAGAGCCCCTCTGCTCTGCTCAGCCCCTGCTCAGGACACATCTCTTGTGGCCGCTGTTCATGAATCTTTGAGATTACCACAGGGATCAGCAATCGTATTTTAGCTTTAATAACAGGAGTGTATTTTTTGTTCAGGGCCTGTTTATGTATTTGTGTATACATCTATTTATTTTGTAAGAGAGTAAAACCAGGAAACTGGCAAATCTGCTGCTGCAGAAAGGCTGATGGGAGGGTAACAGGCCAGCAAGGTTCAAAGTGTCATTTAAGGCAGTGCAAGAGGTGGTGGCTTTTGGTGGCTACCAATTATCTGAGTAGTTGTTTCATATTTTAGGTTCTCTTTTTTCTTTTTTTCCCCCACCATTTCTCCATGAGAAAACTATGATTTTAGCATTTAAATGAGATATTTTTATCTGTAGCTTTTCTTAGTGATGATGCTGGCTGTGAACGGTCTGCTCATCTTTCACAGCCAAGCCGGAGGTTCTGTCACAGGCTCTTTGCACTTCTTGAGTGCCGTGTTTTTTAATTGTCACCTGGGTTGCACTGACTGATAAAAGTAGTGCTGCTGAGATAATTGGAGTGCCCCAAAGCGAGCTGTAATCACTTCAACAACCTCAACAGAACTATTTAGATTAAAATGCAGTTAGAATTAGCGTGCACATGGACAATGTGTATTTTACAAATTGCAGGGTAGGAGCCAAGTGTTTTTGAGGAGTGTGAGGGGGAGAGAAAACAAGCATATTCTGATATTCAAAACCAGTTAGCACTTCTCAGCTAATTTAAATTGAGTCTAAAATTTTAAATATATTGTTCCAGTACCATCTGAAATCAGTACATTCTTAGTATGTATCAGATAGAACAGGAGCTCATTGTCAAAGAGGGTTTGGTTTTGCAGCAAAAAGATACTTTCCATCAAACTAATTGTCCTCTATTTGAGTCTGTTAGGTCTGGCAGTTGAAACTAATGATGCATTAATTTTAAAAGTGATGATTGACAGTGGCAAATAACCTTGCTAGGATTGAACTTCAATCTGCTTTTCAGATTGCCTTGCACTTGTTTCTTCTGTCTTTTGGGACTAGTGCATTCCATTAATTGTAAACAGAGTAATTGTACAAAGATGAACAAATGTGCAACCCTGGGTAAATGGTTCATCAATTATCACATATTGCACAGCCCTGAAATAGTGACCCTTTATTTCCTGGCTATAAAATGAGACTTTCCCATAGAGAGTTGAGGGACTTCCAGAGTTCGTGGTTGTAATATTTTTATTTCTGCTGTTTGTTTTGGTAAGTTGCAAAATGTTTTAGTGTTGACTCTCATTATGCAGGACATGTAATGTGAATGTTTGCCCAGCCAGGAACTGTGTATTTTGTAAAGATGACTCCTCTATTGATAAATTTTAGTCTACTCTAGGTTAAAAGCATCTTTATGATTGTGTCTTCCAGTTGGTTTAAAAAAGTCTTGTGTTTTTGCTTGAATTATTTTGAGTGGATGAAGGTCCATTTCAAATTCGCAGATCTTGGTTATTCAAAGATAAGAAATTGCTTACTTGGAACACGGGTCATCTTTCTCCCTGGATATGCTGCATCAGAAAAGTTTCCATCACTTAGTACAAATAAGAAATAAAATTGAATAGCGTTTTTATTGGCTGGTGTTGGCTTTTAATACCTTCCACTGATAGAGTCCATGCATGGACAGCCACACGTGTTACAGTAATGTGTGAAATGTAATGACTAGGTGATGTATGGAGTTATCTGCCTGGTATTTTATTTGTATTTTCAGTAAGGATTAAAATGAGGTCTATTGGCAGAGTCCTATGAGAGAAACACTGCCTGAAGAGATGGATGGTGTCACAGTGTTAAAGTAATTCTAAATAGCACAGAGGGACAGCTGTATCTTTGGTTTTGGAATTATTTCTGTAGGTAAAGCAGACCAGGTACTTATATGAAATACACTGTTTTCACCTTTACTTTCTTTGCAATGTTAGGTCCAAGTGATGGTGGATTTGTGTAACAGCACCAAAGGGATATGCTTAACAGGTATGTTTGTTGCCTCAAGCATTACACCTGTGTTACCTCCAGGAACAAAGAAACAGTGTTTTCAAAGAACCTGAAGGTGATAACTGGGTCAAAAAATTGCTTTTTATCAGAATTAAAAAAAAAAATTAATAGGTACCGCTCTGGGACTTATCTGTACCCTCTTAATATAAATGTTGGAATTTAAGGAACTCAACTGATGCTACTTGGAGCCATTTCTCTTTCATGTAATTTTCATAAGCAAATCTTTTGGACTTGGGTGTTTAAAATACCAGTTGAGGTTTAGTCATGACATTTTTGTGTATGTCAGACTTCAGGCCTAACACAGGAGGAACATGCAGGGGGTAGAAACTTGCTGCCATTGTTACAACTGCAGTGGAGCAGTGGGACTCGGTGAACAACTCGTTTTCCTCAGCTGCAGCATGTCTCACACGTCACCAGTGAGGACCTGGAGCTGCTGATGCCTGAGACAGGAGAAGGTGTGAAAAGTTTTATGGGGTTTGGTGAAGAGTGTCTGTTAGCAGCCAGTTTAAGAGCTAAGGTCCAGCTTTGAGTTACCCACAGAATGAGTTGTGCTCCTTTTGGAAATGACAAGAATAGAAAGAAGCCAGTTTTTATGAGTTAAAGGAAATGCTTCACTTGCTGTCTGATTTGAATTTTCAAATGGCAATAAGGTCCATTTGACTCAACTGATTAAACATAAATGAGAATTACCATTGTACACACAGATGTTAAATAACATTTCTGAAGTAGATCAGTTCTGCCTGCAACAGCGGCTGAACCACAGACAATCTAAGTTTGTTTCTTTGGGCTTCATACTTGGGAATTCATGTTACTTGGTGCCTCTTGCACCTTTTTCTCTCTTAACACCATTAAATGAGTGGCTTTCTCTGCTGTAGGCCTCAATGACATTTGTTGCTTTTCAAGCACCTTTCTTATGTATCTTCTGCTTGTACAAGGAGCCTCAGTTTTTGGGATGAGGAAGTAATTCAATGTGCTAATGGATGTAACACAGTGTGAAGAAATGAACATTTACTGGAAAGCTGGCAGAAAGATGTTAACTGATGTCACTGCTGTCCTGGTTAAAAGGGATGGTTCCTGTAATGGTGTTGCAAAATGGTTTTCACTTGACTCATACTGCTTTGTAATTAATGCTGAAAATTGTCATCTTCAGGGAAATCTAGTAATTACTGTTATTCTCTGTCGTAAAGAGTTTGGTTGAAACAAGACAGTACTTTGGCTGGATAAAAATGTTCACAGAGCTGATTTGGTTCTTTAATTGCACCTGTCACCTTTGTGTTCTCCTAGCAGTTTTCCTTTTTTTTTTTTTAAATGTGTATTGGGGATCACAGATGATAAATCACAAACATTTTCTGGTTAATCTTGCTTTACTCTTGCCTGCTGTGCTTGCCTCTCATTAGGGCCCTACATCCGAGCTGTGTAAGAGAGTGAGACAGATTTTTCTCTTTTACAAGTTGCTGAGTGACTGAAGCAAGTCCAATTTCTAAAGTACCAACCAGTTTCTGTGGGAAGCTCGACCCAGACTGGACAACTAGCACATGTGAAAAGCCTGACTGTTGATAGGAATGAAAAGACTTCTTTTTTTTTCCTATTTAAATAGTCTGAATCCTGAACTGTGTATTTTTAATGTGTATTTTCACCAGGATTTTTAATTGTGACATCCATCAGTGTTGTAAAGCCAATATTCTTCTGCTGGAACAGGTTTTTGGAGAACACTTACACAAAGGCAATACACTGACTGTGAGGTGTTTTGCATCCATGGCTGTGTGAAGGCACCAAAGCCCCTGACAGTGAGGTTACATTGCAGAGGTTGTTGTCAAACCTTTATCAACTGAAATTTGAAAAAAACCAAAACATTTACATGTAAATGTGTTACTCTTTTGGTAAGTCTGAGTTACTGCTAATGCTCAGGTAGTTACTTATAACATAAAGCAGTTAAATAGATAGATGTTAGTTTTGAAATTTAAGGGGTTTTCTCACCCTTTTACTGTTCTGATCTAGTGCTAATCAGTTCAGTTTGGAATTGATTTGTTTTCTTGCTAGGTTAAACTCACCATTTCTTCTTTCTTCTTGTTTTTTTTTTTTCTCTTGTTGTAGGCCCCCCAGGCCCCCCAGGTAAGACACTACAACAATTGCAGTAACATTTGGGGGTAATTGAAATAGTTCCTGGGATAAAATATTGAAATATAGAAATGTATCTTTCCCAAAATTGTCTTCCTCTGCTAATTAGATTAAGGTAGGGTTGAATAACTGCCTGCCTTTATAATGCTTGTATTTAAGTCAACCCATGCCCCTTCTGAGAGAGGGGAGGTTTTAGACATTTTAATTTTCTAGTAGAGGGAGTAGAACATTTGATCAAAACCAAATTAAGGTGTTTAACTAACATCTAGATGAAGAGACGAGTCTATACATTGAACCCCCAAGGAAGTGGATATTATAATTTAACACTAAAACCATATTTTTAACAAATATTGGTTACTGATTACACCCTCCCACCTCCCTCATAACTTTTCCTCCCTTCTTATTTAATTGTCCCAGCTCTCACTCAGGTGGTTGTGAGGCTGTATTATGAATGGTTACTTGTTTTCTTTCTGTGCTGCTTAACCTGTGGGTCTGCTTGGAGCAATTCTCTGTATCAGAAAAATATGAGTTATGTTTTGCTGGGGTTCAACTATAGATATAAACATACTGCATGTCCATACAGCAGATTTAGGGATAAACTGCATTCAGCAGTGAAAATTCAGTTAAGCTGTTTGCTTTGGTCAGGGCCTCCTGGACTTGATGGACTGCCTGGCTACAACGGATCAGATGGAGTCCCAGGCACACCAGGACAAAAGGGAGAACCAGGAATAAATGGAAAAAGAGGAAAAATAGGTACAGTTTCTCTTTATATGAGGTTACAATGCTGCTTTGAAATCCAAACAAATCACAGCTACCCAGCTAAATACAGGTGAAAAAAATAACTAGAGTGAATTTGGTTTGTAGTAAAAATATGTATTAATTGGTGCTTAACACTGGAGCAGTGCTCTTGATACTGAAATGGTTTTTATTTCCAGGTTTGCCAGGACCAAAAGGTGATCAAGGACAGAAAGGAGAACCGGGAGAAATGGGTTTACCTGGCAAGGATGGTATGCCAGGAGGAAAAGGTGCAAGAGGAGCCAAGGGAGAAAAGGGGGATGCAAACAATGACGTGATATCAGAAGGTACAGAGGAGTGCTCTTGGGAGGTCTCTCGCAGCAGTGTGCTTGGCAGGAGGGGATGTGCTGCACTTCTGAAGTATGGATGGGATCTGCAAGGGCAGCAGCAACCTGTATAAATATGGTCTAGATACACAGGGAACCCTGAGTATCGCTGTGCCCAGGAGATTGTTCTCTTTGCAAGGCAAGTCTTCACAAAAACCTTTCTGCTTGGCCTTTGGGTTGAGGTGTATGTGAATATCACCCTTTCCAAAATGCTTTCATACCGTTGACCTCCTCCTGCTCTTTATTTCAGCTTAGTTTTACTTTTCTATTAGAAAATGAGGGGCAGATTCCCACTCAGGAATACGTGAAGCAGCTGTGTAAAATTACAGCAGTGTAGCATCTGAGATTGAGGTCTTAGAATACAGTAAGGAAAAGGCAACAATACTTTGTAACTCTCTAATGGGCCTGTGATCCAGACAGATAAAACACATTGATGTCCTACACCTTGTGAAGTTCTGCCTGGTTCACCTTCTCACAAACAGCATTTCAGAGAGTTTATTGCACCATCTTCTGTACTCAGAAACCTCTTAAGAAAAGAGAGGCTGCTCTGTGGATGTCCAGTGGACACGTACAGCTCTCTGCAGGGTTCCTGCTTTCCTGTGTCCTGACACTGTGCTTTGTACCCAGGTGCAAAAGGTGAGCCTGGACCACCCGGGCCCCCTGGACCTCCTGGACCCCCAGGGCCTCCAGGTAAACGTAAAGGTAAAGCCAAAGCAGAGCTCCAGGAGAACATGTGCAGCAGCAAATGCACAGGTTGGTGCTTCCCAGTGTTCTTCCCCATGTTATGAACAGGTTCAAGATGAAACCATTGCTTCAAGGCTCGCAGATCAGTGAGCTTGTGTTTAGTTTTGCTGGCATCAGTAAAACTGCACAAGCTCAAAGCTGAACATGTGCTCAGGTGCTTTGCTGAAATAGAGTTTGAATAAGGCAGCAGGTTACCTTTAGTACAATATTGGTCTTTTAATCGTGTTTTGCTAGTGCTCAGGCAGAGTAATTACAAATGGTGTTTTCTATTCAATGGGATAAATTTGGAAGGTAAGAGAAATGCAGTTGAAATTTTTGGCTTTTAAATAATGAATTTTAAATTTTAGATATAAGTATAAACCCCTGATATGGAAGTGTCAGAACAGAGCCCAGAGAGGCTCCTTACAATGTACAGGAGAGAGCTGGAGCAGAAATCTCATCCTATTTGAAATTCAGAAGTGCATGAACTGCTGTATGAGATAACGGGGCCATTTGCCCAGGTGGCCTCTTTTCGAGTGTTGAAGCAAACTGAAATGCTCTGGAGGATAAACTATCTGATGGATTTCTGATGGGTTTTAAATCTCAGTGTGAAAATGGGAGTTACACTCAAATAACTCTGCAAAGATGAGATCTTCCTCAATGAGCTTTTATGTTTTATGACTCAGCAAACCATGAGATCTTATTACCAAAATTCAATGAATAATCCAGATTTTGTAATTAAATATTCATCTCTCTTTCAAGGAAAGAGAATACATATGCTGATTTACAACTGTAATTAATTTATTGCATAAGAATACAAGCTTGGCTTTTTCAAATTAAATTTTGAATCTGGTAAAATTGAATTTCTTCAAGAGAAGAGAATAATTAGCTGGAAGCACAGGTATATTTTTTCTCTATGGTACTGTTAGTGAATTCTGAAAGAAACAAAACATCTCTGCTCCATCCTCCCCACCTTCCCCCAACAGACCAAATGAATAGTTTTAATGTCTTGTAAGCTCCATTAACTCTCAACCAGAATATTTTATGATAGGAATCAGGAGGATATTTATCTTGGTTTTTGATGGAAAGAAAATAGTGAAAATTTCCCATAAGAATCTCTGATTGAAAACTGTCTCTTTAGTTTTAGTTGCTTTCTAATCTATGCAGCTGTGAAAGTATTGCAAATATTCTCAAAGGCAAATAGTGCCCTCAGCTTTGCTACAATCACTGACCTGGCCCTTGACTCTCCTATGGTTTTAGATAAACTACTGTACAGGGAACTGCTCCTTCAGTCAACTGCATCCACTGGACTCAGCCCAAGAAAATCAACTTCTGCATTGCAGTTTATAACTTCTAATGAGTGATTTTGTTTTTTGAACTATTCTGGCAATATTTCGGGATCAGAAGCTGGAAGGGGATCTTGAGGGATTGGGAAGTTCTGGCTGTAGGCATTCAGCTTACCATGGCTGGGTGGACTGTTTGTGCCTCACTTGGAGATACTCTGTGATCACTTGAAAACTTTCAATGTCGTCTCACCAAACGCCCCAGATAATTGATGGGAGAAATACATGTTGTTCTTGCTCTATCTTGGAGCAGTTTTCTTCTGCGTGAGCAAAAGGAGGATATGAGCTAAAGGAGAAAACAACAATGCAGTATTATCTGTCCTTTCTTTCCTGAATGTTATGGTACCCCTTCAGCATTACTTTATAGTTTTTTCCTATTTTTAACTATCTTTGTCACTTAAACTTCATCACAGACCTGTAAATCCTAGAAACATATTAGAAGGCAACAATGCAAGTGCAAGTCTAAAAAAATTTGCAGCCTGTGTGTCAAGCAGTGTAAAATGCTGGAGATGAAAGTTAAGAAGGGAATTGGAAAACAAGGCTGGAGTGAAATCAGGAAAACCCTCAGCAAAAAGCTGAGAACTGTTCTATGTGGTTATACATTCTAAGCAAACTGAAATGTGTCACATTGTTTTAAGGGCAGAAGAGATACCCGGCTTTATAGAAAAGGATCCATAAATAATTTTATTCAGGCATTGTTTTAACAGTAAATGCTAAGAGAAAATCCAACCAGTTACTCCTTAAATTGTTGCGGGGTGGGGAAAAATATTTCCAGGTGTTTGATTCTAATGTGAACCATTTCTGTGTGTGTAAATAATACAATGTGTCATTTCCCTTAGTATTTCATCTTGCTTCTTCTGTGGCATGGATGCCAACCTGGTGCATTATGCACTCAGAGCGTGTGTTAGTACTTCATTGCTGTCTTGGGCACCAACAGCATGAGCATCCACCCTCTCTGCTGGTGTGTGGGGATTTGGGTGTGAAGTTTTAGAGTTTAACCACCACCCCTGCCCAAGAAAATGCTTTTGGTCTCATTGCTAAATCAGCTATTTGCCAGCTACCTCAGCTGTCTGAAGTTCTCTCATAAAAGGGGCAACTCTGTCTTCCTATGTGGCTACTCAGAAATTCACAGCTAAGGAACTAAATCTGTTGTTTTAGTTACTCCTCGAAGTTGACTGTCAGCCTGAACACTTCATTTCCTTGGCAGAAGTGAGAGCAAGTCTTTTCTTATCTCATTTTTTGACCAGACCAACCTAAGCATTTTTTTTTTCCCCAGATGAAGCAAAATCCCAGTTGTCATTCCTTTATTTTTGTGGAGTCACTGATGTGCCCATCTGTCATGTCACATAGATTAAAACATGTCCTTTTCCTCTTTCTCCCTCGGCCCTAGGTGAGACATATGCTGTACCAAATGATGACACCTTGGCTGGAAAAGCTGAAGACAGAACCCCCAGCCCTTCAAAAGAAGCTGGTAACCTGCTACCAAGTGTGACTTAGGTGCTGCTTTCTCTCTCAGTGTCACAGATCACGGACATGTGCTTTTTCCTCCCCTAGAATGTGTCATCACGTCTGTAGGAAGCCCTGTTCACTTTGTCAGTGTACAGCAAACGTTTGGAACTTGGATGCGGGAACCTGCAAACATAAGTGATGAAAGGATTTGGCTCACCATGCATTTTTTAGGTATTTTTAGTCATAGTCACTGACCAAAAATCCAACGTTATCCTGACATTGCTTCCTTAATCCCTTCGACCTAAACTCCTAAGTATGATGAGTTCTTACGCACAGCTTTTTCAGAATATTTTCCATATTACCTGTATAATACTTGACTATCCATATGGCTGTAGGCATTTGTAGTATCTTTAGACATTTTCAGAGTCAACATCAGATTTTGAAAACAGCTTTCTTGGTTTTTTTTGTTTTTTTTTTTTTTTTTAACCAATCCAAGTTTAAATGCCTATTGTTCATGGCGTTTTATCCTTTTCTTTCAAGAGCTTCTGTTTCCTATGGCTTTACTTCCCTAAATTATAGCTCGGAGTTTTGCCTTTTCATTTAGCTGGGCATGAAAATGAGTCAGATGCTGCATAAGCTACATTTAGAGCAGGAAAATGTCCAGGACCTAAGTGGGAAACGGAAATATTTCTGCATACCCAACAACTATGTTCAGAATGAGGGCCCATTAGGTCTGTGGAAAGCAGGCTCTTGATCATCTCCTCTATAGATTTTTTTGTGTGTCTCTGGATTCTTTTATCACATTCCAGCAAGTAGAATCACTATTGAAAATGCAAACACAATTGCTGTCTGTCAGATAGTTGACTGAGATGGACTTTCAGCAGAGACTGAACTTTAGGACAGAGATTTCAAAATTAGATGAACCAAATGAAAATCCTTTTTTTAAACACGTTTTCCCCTTTTTTAGGAAACTCTATAAAAGAATATGAAAATTCCAATGCCTTGCTGAATGACACCTACAGGATCATTAACATCACAGGATTCTTCTATGGATGTGGTCATGCAGTACAAAACAACCATCTCTACTATCAGAAGGGAGGAACCAATGTCATTCTGAAGTAAGTCAAAGATAGTTGGCCTTAGACAAGTGATGCTGTGGGAGGAGGAACGCTGGGTTAGAGTGCCAGAGGTGAACCTCAGAAAAGCAGACAATTCTCCTTGTAGCATTTTGTGTTTCTTTTTGGTCCTGCCTAAATGGAGGAATGGTTCAGAGCTCTTTCCAGAACAGAACAACTCATTCTTTCCAGTCTGTAACTAGAACACAGGCCACCAGCCTCCTACTTGTGCATGCAGATGCTGTGGGAGGAGGGAAGCTGGGGAGGTAGCCCTGGAGCACTACTCTGCTGCCACAGTTCTTTAGGCATTGCTCAGCTCTGTGTCTCAGGGTTCACCTCTGCAGTTACCAGGTCACAGAGCAACAGGGCCCCAGGATGAGCAATGTGCACAGAGGACAACAGATTTTCCTCTGGGCTACCCTGGGATCCAACAGGTTCTACTGTACATTACATTGCTGTGGCTGTTCTTCAACTTGGATTCTTTGCTGTGTTCGTAATCACGAGAAAGAAAGGAGAACTGAGTAAGGAATTTGGGTACCAGAAGAAAGGATTTAGAAGAATAAGCTGTGCATCTACCTGCATCTGAGTCAGAAGTGGTTCAGCTGCAGTGTGGGAGGCATAGGTGGGTGGTTTTGTGACTGTGGCCCACTGATGGAACTCGGCTCTGCAGAGCCCTGGCTGTGCTCTGCTCTGGCTGGCGGCAGCAGGGAATGCTGCTGGCACAGAGGGATGCACTGAGGCACCTGCTGAGGACAGGGCGACCTGGAGAATTGCACATTCCACTGGGAGGAGTGGCTCCAGTGTTTGATTTCCTCATAACAAGAAGCTTCTACTGCTTTCCTGATGTATCTCCATGAACTGGAACTGGGAATTACAGCTCTTGTTTCAGTTTCTACTGAGGACAAAGACAAACAATACAAATCAACCCCAAAATCTCACCTCGTGGGAAGAGCCAAAGACAGTCCAAGGGCAAGTGAAAGATTGCTTGTGCTTTCAAGTTCTTACACAACTCTGATGTCTGAGCCAAGAACATTTATTATACTTTGATGTCTGTTCCCAAGCAGGTGTGAGTGCTGCCTTCCTATATTCATGTGGATGCCAAGGAATGTGAGCAAGCTGCAAGGATTCTATAATATTTATTCTGCCAAGCACAACCTCACTTTTTGGCAGCCTCCTTTTAATATCTTCTGGCTTTTTCTCTAGTGGTCTGTAAAAGACCATCACTGTCTAAGCAATACACAGTGATAGGGCAGAGGTTCCTCACCTTTGCTTGGACACTGTTAATTGGGAAATGCCTTCACCTACAGATGAACACAAACTATTCATGGAATTTTCAAATCCTCTCAAGGAGCTGCTATGAAATGGCCTTTCTGTTCTGTTCTTCATGGTGAGATTATTTACCTTCAGCAGACAGTATGAGGCACTGTGGATTCTGTGACAGTGAAGTCCTTGATTTTGGGCTCCATAAAATCTTCTGGGAGTTTCTGTATTGTTTCAATGGAAATTATAGGTGAGGATCTGGTTAGTCCATTCTGCAAACGTTGAAAAAAACATTCAAATGGAGTTTCTTGTCACATTTAAAAGCTGGTAAAACTAGGTCTGACCTTTGGCAGGTTTTCTCATGATGGTCAGACCCCCAGCATTGTGATAGTTTCATTGTTTTTACTTTTGTTTCATAACATGCTTTACTATCCCTGTTATTTTTGATTGACTTCATTGATATTAGTGATCAGGAAAGTGTTTGTAGCTTGAGTTCTGGTGGCTGATGAAACTATTACACCACATCTTGTCATTTACCCCAAGACATCAAAATATTAAAGAATTTTGGAACCATCTGGAGTTCCAGGCTGGACTATCCTTAACTGGGGGAGCCCAAGAGAACCTGGAAATGAAACCTCACATTTTTGCTCCCTTTAGGATTTTGACATAAAACAGGGAAAGACAGGATGTTGTGTGCTGCAGAAGTTGTGTATTTCTAATGAATCTTGAGATGCTGTCTATCTTGTTGGCTCTTTATAGAAAAGAATCCTGAAGAAAATCTGCATTTCTGAGCGACTGGTCCTGTTAAGGGCTGTCCTTCTACCCCTTGCATGAGGTTATTTCCAGATGTGAAGCAATTAACAAGATTAACAGGGTTGGCCTATGCATTTCTCAAATCTTCTCCAGCTTTTACCTGTTTTTTGTTTTTTATTGCACATACGTGCTGCTGGAATATGGAGTTGCTGCAGATGTGAGTTTTACAAAAGCTGAGGGGAACGATCTAAGTTGGTTATTCCTGACTTTTCTTAGGGTGATTTTTCCAATATTTGCTATCAATGCAGCTTGGACAGAAAAATTGTCCTTCCAGTATTCTGTGTTCCTGGATCTGAACTGTTCCTGTGATTAAGCCTGTCTTTTCAGAAAAAATACTTGTAAGTGTAGCAGATTCCTTTATTGAGCAGTATTTTTCCTTCCTCTATTTGAAGGATGGAGCTATGCAGTGAGAGAGAAGTCAGACACTGAAACGTGCTTCTTTGCAGAGGGCATTATTTAAAAAGATAAAGCCCTACTCTCCTTGCCTTTGCTGCAGCAGTGTTATTGGGTGATTAAATGCTGACAGCAAATGTGTCTCAGGAGGAGCTGATTACCCTCCTAAACCAGTAGAGGAACATGATTTAGCTGCTCACTGTTCCTGCCCTCAGATTATCAACCTATTATGGAATTTCAAGGAATAAAAACAATTTTATACATCAGAGATGGAAGTATGCAGGCTGTCCCATTGAGGCCAGCATAAGGTCACAATTTTGGCTCTGCAAAAGTAGAGTTTTTATTCCTTTGATGTCTGCTCGAGTAAATCACCACATTATCTGAACTGTTTTCATCAGAGGAACTCTAAGACTAGGTGAAGCTGCCCAGAATTCATGCTGCTTTGGTCAATCACATTTTCTCCCTTTAGTTCCCACCTAGTCAAAACCAAACTTTGTACAGATCCCACTTGCCAATTTTGGGCCTTCACCTGGTATCCAATTCTTTTTCATACCCATTCCTTTTGGTTGCTTCTTTCATCCTAGTGATAATAAAGCTCATAGACTAAATAAAGTGAAACCTACCAAAGCAAATCCATGCTCTCGTGCACCTTTCAGATTGGTTATTACTTTGGAATTTTCTCCTGGTGCTTTGGAAGGTTCTTTGAGATTTTAATCTTAAAAGACATCAGAATGGTCCTTGAACCAGTATTTCCAACAACACCTTTGTCAGTGATTCCCCACCCTGTGTGTGTGGAGATGAGCTCTGATCCCCCATACTGAATCCTTGCTGTATCTCATTTCAGATTCGGGCTTGATAAGGGCTCGCTGGGCACCCTGCTCATGAAAAACGCCTTACACCACGGCCGGAACTACCTCTTCTCCAACTCCAAGACCTATTTCAACATAGCAGTGGATGAGAAGGGTCTCTGGATTATATATGCCTCAAGCACTGACGAAACTATAATGGTAGCCCAGATTGATGAAGAAACGTTTTCAGTCATCCGGCACATCAACACCACCTACCCCAAGTCCAAGGCTGGTAACGCATTCATAGCCTGTGGCATTCTGTACGTTACTGACACCAAGGACATGACAATGACTTTTGCTTTTGATTTGCTGAAAGGGGAGCAGGTTGATGCAAGGTTTCAGTTGCGGTTGTCACAGTCTGTTCTCGCCATGCTTTCGTACAGTCTGCGGGACAAGAACCTGTACACGTGGGAGGGCGGCAGCTTGATGGTATACCCGGTACATTTTGCAGATGGATGTGTTTGCACGTGCCACCTCTGACTAAAGGATCTGTTTAAAGCTCTGTGACACAAACATGGGGGTCTCTTCACCTGGTATCATTTTTTGTTTGCTGATGGTGCTTTGTGAGTGTGTATAAAAGGGAGATCAAGTGCCTTTGTGTAATAAACACACTTCAATCACATAGGCCATCCTCATCTTTTTAAAAAAATTGTTGATCACTACTGCAGCTGGCACACAGCATAGACATACTTTTGTTTTTCCCCTGTTATTCAGCTGATAATTGCCTAATGTACATTGATTATTCCATGGTCATGTGCTCAGCAGAGACTATCTGTAACTTCTATTTACAACCATCTTCTCTGCAATCATTTCCTAGTCAGTGATGATGGTCTAATACAAACATCTAAATAATGAACTTTTGTGTACAAATACCTTCGTTACTTTCATTTAATTTCCATGGATTCTCTGTGAACATTTTTTCTGGACAAAGCTGTTAAAAATAATGGGGATGAAAATACTTGTTTAAATAGGAAAAAAAGCAGAAAGCTTCAAAATTGACAAATCAAATCAAGTGTTAATAATCAAAAGCAAAATCCAGCTAAAGTACAAGGAAAATGGGAATAATGACATTAAATACTGAATACACGTGAATCGTGTTTCTTAAATGGAGAGTTGGATGAAAAGTAGCAAGGTTTAAAATTAAAGACACAACCTTTATGAATCAAATTTCATTTTTAACGGTATGTGAGTTTCTTGTGTTGCTGCAGACTCTTCCTTGTCCCTCACTGCCATGCAAACTATACCAGTATAACTTGCTTATAACTAATTACAGTAAGGCATATTTCTAAAATAAAAAGTCCCCATATTCATCCATACAAATGAAATCATAAAATGAAGGCTATACTTTCTTGCTGCTATTTTTTAGAATCATCACACTGCTTAATGACTTAATCTGTTATTAACCATAAGTCAGAGACTGCCAATTCACATTCAAATTTCTGAGAGCTAGAGGTGAGAAATCATAGGAACTTTTTGATTTTAATTTTGTTCTGGTATTTCAGATTTCTAAATTTAACATTGGAACAAAACTCTCTACTGTTTTATGTATGTAGATTCAAAATCATGCTCTTGGAAAATCCCCACCTGAATTTCTAAGCTGCCTGTGCCTATTGCTAAAGTTCCTGAAGCACACCCAAATATTTAGAAGCAAAGTGTTATTTAAATCCTGAACTGCACTGAGCTGTTTAATACCTGTGTGATCCAGGCACTATCAAAGGGACTAATGAATTTGGGAATGTCTGTGCCTGCAAAACCTTGTCTAGCAAATGTGCTGGAAGAATTGCTCTGCTGCAGCTCAGGACACTTGCTGTCACCACTGTTTTCTCAGGATACTTGCTATTACCACTAAGGCCTTGCATGCTAGGGAGAGAGATGCAGAAGGGAACAAAAAATCCTAATTAACACTTTGAACTGGTATACACACCAGAACTCACAGACTAACAATTCTGTCTCTACCTGTGAGAAGGGTGTGACACCTCACACTCCAGAGCTACAGTTCTGTGGGCTGCTTTTGACTCTTGTGGGGGCTGGGGGGGTTTTGGCTGGTAGTTTTTTTCATGTTTGTTTGACTGTGGTGTTGTTTCAAAAACTGAATTGTGGTACTAATAAAGTAATCATTTTCAGCTAAAATACCCCCAAAGTCAGCAATATACTCGGGCAAACCCTGTTCAAGTCAGATGTGATATTTTCTAGATAATGTACCTATCTCAAAGCATGATAAACTTCTGCATAACATTGTTGAAACACTTGGATCAACCTCTTGGAGAAGGAAGGCCAGGAAATTCTACCTCTTTTCTCTTCTTCTTGCAGCTGGGGAACTTCATTCTGTTAACCTTGTGCTTTTCTAGAACAGCTGAAAATAAAATGTAAACAGCTAATCTTTTTTATTTCAGTACAGTCCGAGGTCAAGTTAAAGCTAACTCAGGAAATACCCAGTCAATGTACTGGAGATTTAGATAAATCTGTTTAAATATAAGGAAGAGTTCCAGAATGGGCTGTTCCATGAAATAAAAGTAATTTATTTAACTTACAAAGGGAAAACTAAACAGTGACATTTACCCTTCCTTCTTTTCATACTTCTTCTTCTTCACAGGCTGCAATTTAAAATCACCTTTGGAGAAAGGTGCTTTTTATTCTAGTATATCTTACAATACAGCACAGACATCAAAATTTTCATTGGAGGAATAAGACAGTTTGTTAACATTTAAATACACAGACATCCATTCCAGTCCTTGAAGAACATGTTTTTTGTTTACAACAGAAAAATACATCTGACAACAGTAGCTAGTTATATTACAAGCAAACAATATTGAACTCTGCATAGTTTATACAATATACTCTGGTAATAACTTAATTACCAGTTTTATCCACTATTTACTAGCTGGCCACATAAAGCCTGACATTCATCTGAAATGTGGCATTATATGTTCCATTGGTATTCTCTTAACAGCTTCATTTAATGAAGTATCTTCTGGACAAATGATTTTCAGAACTAAAACCTGACTAGAAAGATGGATGTCTTCACTACAAACATTTAGTGCTTACAATACATTCCTAAAGTAAAGGCAGGTGTCCAATAGAAAACATAGCTCAGAAAGAAAGGAAAATAGTGTGCAAATTAAACCCCATCGCATTTAAAAATGTGTTGGTGTGCAAGTTACAGTATCAACTGTGCAATAATACTAACTGGGAAAAAAATCTCAGCATAAAATGATACATCTCTCACAGTACGTCCTTGATTGCACATGTTCCACGGCATTTGCATCCATTACACTTTCTGCAGAAATCAAATACACTGAGTACCCTTAATTAAAACTAAACTATTTTACAATGAGAAGTTGTACACATGCTTCATTTAGTGGGAAAATCTGGAATAAAAGTCATCAGAACCACGTCAGAAATGCTTACTGACTTGTAGAGCCACAGCGCTTGTCAAGTGACTGACAACTGTCAGCGTCTTTACAACACTCAGGAAATGCAGCTCGTGGGTTACTGAGCAAAAACCCCCCCAGACCACCAACACTGGGTTGAATCCCTTGCTTTTACAATCCAGTACATGCATTTCCAGCCCAGTGATCCTTATGGGCGTATTCAAAACATACCTGTTGTAAAAGTGGTGGTTTTCTCCCCATGATACTTAATGCTGCAGTAACCCCTTTGAAAGGAAACACAATGTGTTCTTTCCACAGTGCATATCACTGTGTTTTTAGCTACTTGAAGGGACATTATAGAAACCAGGATTAGCTCACAGAACGCTACAGAATGTCAAAAATGCCTGAAGGTACATTGAAAGCATTGGGGAGAACCCTCATTTTCAGCGTGCCATCTGCTCCACAGGAGAAGATACGATTGCCTTGCACAGTCTCAATCTGGGTGACACCAGCACCAATATTTCTGAAAAGGGATTGCTTAGCATGTTCATTTTTAAATGAATGAATTAAATTGTAGCCAGTCAGTCTCCACACCTGTATCAAAAGAATGACAAAAGGAGATGAATATTAAAGGATTTGTATTTTCCCCCCTAATGTTTAAGATTTTGGGCTGTTCTGAACTCTATTCAGTGAAGATAAAGGATATTTTCTGTTGCCTCTTACAACAATTACTACAAGTCCAAGAGTCTTGAGAGGCTCCTGATGCAGTGTAAGGCTGCCTTACTGTGGACCAGCTGGGTACTGGGCAGGGTGAAGCTTCCCTGTGTTACCTGATCAGACTCCTCCTCCCAGCTTCCCCCCGTGAAAGCTGCAGAAATGGACAGGTTGCATTTTCATCCAAGATGACTACTGTCAGCTTTCCAGCAGCTGGAAATGCTTTCCTGCTAAGGAATGCTGCAGAGAGTAAGCTGCACAGTTAATAAGCATGCAGAGTGGTAGGAAGCACAGCTGCCTGCAGTGTCCTAAGTAGCAGGAGCCTCATCAAGGCCAGGCCATGAAAGCCCCTATTAAACAACCCTCCAGCTAAAAGGAAAGAAACTGTATTCACCTTCTCTTTACCATCTTGTATTTCCTTCCTTTAGATTTCAGGTAAAAAGCCTCTTAAAACAGGGACTGTATTTCTGGTTTGGTTTTTTTTTTGGTTTTTTTT
>VXAD01003130.1:669046-713743 GCA_013399195.1 Dicrurus megarhynchus
TTTTGGGTTTGTTTGTTTGTTTTCCTGTTGGTGTCTGTCTCTTGCTACCCTGACAGCTCAGTAGCTGTCTGGGGCTACAGCATCAGGAAAAAAACATAGAATTTGGTGATACAGAAACTGTACACAATGTTGAAGTTGCTGAGCGCCCCCTGTGTTACAAAGTAATGTCCAACGGCAAAGCCAGAACATTTTTAAGAGAGAGAAAAACAAAGGTAAGATTTCAGAACCGGGCACTTGGCTTTTTCCACTTAAATTCAGTCTCACAGCCTTAAAAAGACTAATCTTTAGTGGAGGACAAAACCTACTTGCTTGAGAAGTCCCCCAGTATATTTCAGTTTACATTATAAATGCAAAGCAAGCAGGCTGTACATCAAGGGTAGGTTTGGGGTTTGTTTTTGTTTTGTTATTGCATTGTTCTGGCTATTTACATATGACAACACACTGCTTCAGCCAAACACCCCTACAGAACCCAGCTCCTCCATCCCTTACCTTCATGTTGCCTTCGGCCGAACCCGTAACAAAATAATCCTCAGAAGGATCCAGTGCAAGGGCCTTGACAGCTGACTCGTGTGCTTGAAAGGTGAAAAGGATCTGCCTCTGTCTGATGTCAAAGATGCAGATATATCCCTTCCTGCCTCCAGAAATGAGCAGTTGATGCTTGGGTGCATACTGAAGTACTGTGGCACCGTGGTCATGACAAGTGAAGGCTGAACAAGAAGGATGTCAGAATTTAACAGATTTGAAACTGTAAGTTGCTCTCAATCTTCAAATGCATTTCTTCTATAAATTGCTGTCTGAGTACTTTCTAACTTTGCAGACACGTTCATTCATATGGGTAATGTCTTATCAGCTGACAGCTTATTGCTCTCATAAGAGATACCTAGATCTAATGCATATGGAAGCATGATATGCAGTCTGAGTTAGAGTAGGGTCATACCTGAATTTAAAATTTGAGAAAACATAAAATTCACATAAATTTTATGTATGTATTTTATATACATCCAAAATTTACATAAAATATGAAGTTCAGGTAAATTCCTGATTTTAAAAAAGTATAGCTGATGTTGAGCAACCTGGTCTAGTGAAAGGTGTCCCTGCCCATGGCAAGGGGAGTGGAAAGAGATGATTTTTAAGGCCCCTTCCAACCCAAACCATTCTATGATGTTCTTCCTTCATACTTTTCTATATAGAGCAGATAACATCATGCTAGAGAATATACAGAACCCATCTGGTGCATGTATTAGTGTGCAACACGTACTTACACCTGCTCCCCAGTATAAGGATTTCCCCTTGCCCCAAATGCACACACAAGCTGTATTTTCTTAGTCAGTAAGAAGCAGAGGTTTAATTTTCACCACAGTACTTACCATGTATAAGACTATTACCAGATGAAACCAAGGTGTCCCAGAGGCACACATTTCTGAGGGAGAAAAAAACAGAAGTCATTATGGCCCATTGCTAGGTGATTCATGGGGTGGCATGACTCCAAAAGTGCTCACATTTTATATCAGTCTACAAGGTAGAACTGAACAAGGAGCCCTTGACACTCTGTAGTCCCTGGAGAGCATATGCAGAGAACAAAAAGTTTTAATTCTTTGCTCTTTTATGCTTCTTAGTGGAACTATACCTTCTACCTTTGAAGTGTGTACGAATCACAGGCTGGGTCAAGAAATTATAGAAGTTATTCTTTTCAGAGAAAAAGAACTATCCTGCTTTGCTGAACATATTCTATCCCCAGAAACAGCATTATGTCAAAGTAGTTGCATTTAGAATACAACTTGAAAAAACTGGTTAACTATTGACTACTCCTCACAAATTAAACTTGGGAAATAAGCAACTGAAGAAATGATATTCAAAGAAATTACCTGGCAAGTTCTAGCTGTAAGAAAATTTAGAACACTGAGCCTTAAAATGTCAGCCACACATTAATGCCCAAGAGCTTAGCAAGTTAAGGGAGATGAATAAGTAGTTTTGAAATCCTTCATTGTTTCTTTGAACACACCTGTTATCATTGGATTGTCCCGATGTAGCAACCAGACTTGAAGAGGTTATAAATGCAAAGTCACTTGTGGTTTTACTGTGGCACTGCCAACTCTATTAAAAAGAAAACAAACAGAAAAGTGCAATTTTACCACTTGTTGTCTGCATCAAAACTAACAATTGTCAGTCTGATGTCAGTGACAGCAAAACACAAAGAGTCTTTGAAACAAAGCTTAAAAACTGACAGTTTGAAACTGAGAATGGAACAATGGATTAAAATCCAGTATAAAATGAAAAGATACTACAATAAGTGACAAAGAACAAGTCCACAGTATAGTGTATGACAACAGCTGAGTTTTAAATTAAGCATGGTCTTCATGTACAGTTAAGAAGCAGTAAACTGTATTGAAGAATGTGTTTTTACTAAGTTTTGGGGTTGTGAAGTCATTACTTGTGACTCTGATTTTTAATTTAAACAAGGGCAATGTTGAAGTAATATTTGTAATTACTGTACCTTATGGTTGTTGTGCAATTAGTTTTCCAAAGATGTATCATTGAAACTCTGCAGTTGTTTTGATAAAGTATGCCAAGCAAAATCAAATATGTCTCAGTAAAGTTGTATGCTCTGGGCCTGTCCCAAGTTTCAAAGACTTTGATAATGATGATAATAATGATGATAATAATAATAATAATAATAATAATATTCTGTTTACTTACCAGGTAGGGCTTAGGATTTGAGGTGGTTTGGTTTACTTGCCAAATACTTAGAAAACCTTCACCGTCAGCAACACCACACTGCAAAGAACAAACTGCATTTATTAACATGACACAGTGGTTACTGGGTGCTTAGTGCAGGGAAACTGCTGACTTCAGGAAAAACCCACCTGAACCACCAAACCTTTGCCTGAAATTGAATAGCAATAAAAATGATCGTCAAGTCAAAAAAAAAAACTAGTTTAGAAGCCAAGTGAGTTCAGTGCTATTTGTTTAATGATTATTTAATGATTGATGCTCTCCTGCACACTCAATTCTTTTCTGGAAATGGACAAAGCGTGGAAGCTTATCTTTCAAATTCTAATGTTAGATGCCAAAGCCAAGAAAGGCATCATTACTCCATGACTATCCTTGAAAAAGCCTAAAAAAGCAAGATGTATAAAAGCATGATGAGAACAATTGTGGAGAGATCGTATTCTATCATAAATGGCAAAATGACTGAGCTATATTTATTAACCAAAATGAGTAACAATTCATATTGTATATTCTATGCAGCATGTTCTGTAAGTATTTTACAAAATATTTTTAGAAATATTTAGAATTATTTTTGTATTGTCTCTTTTTAGTTGAGTTTCACGAGTCCTGCCTGAGTGACCTTCATGTGAAGCACAGCAACAGTGAGTACATCTTAATTTCTAACTCAATCTTGAGTCCCACGTAATGGTAAGACTGCAATATCTCAAAACATAATCAAAACACATTTTTAGAATAAGTTTAAATTACGGTCTATGCCACCTGAAAAGAGATATGCTGAGAGATACTTTCAATTTCCAGCTATTTCACCTTTGGTGTTTTATAGCTATGTACAGTCATGCCCAAACTCCTTTAATTCACTTTTTATGACTTTTAACTATAATGAAGTTAAATATTTTGTTGGTAAAAATGCAGACAAGACCTGTTAAAATAATAGAATGGGCAAAAAACTGAATAGGTAGGTATTCCTCCCAATTTCTTTCTTTCTCCACTCCTTTTTCTGAATCTCATATCCCTCACAGAGTCACTTCTGGCCAAAGCATCTGTCTTTTTGTACTCTTGCTGCTCTCCACTGTAGTAATTTAAAAAGGTCACCACATAGGAACACAGATTTCTGAACAGGGAGAACAAAAAGCGTGAAAATGCAGCAAATAGGATATGGGATAGCAGTGTGAAGCTGAGAGAAGAGAAAGGAGAGTAAGGGTCGGGGTTCATTACCAAGCTCCCACATGCAGCCAAAGTGCACGATATGATACCATCGTTCCAGGGCATCCTCCCAGTTAAAACTGCTTTAGAGGTCGCAGCACAACCAAATGCTTCCTTAGGAATGAAAACCCCAAGCCCCAAAAACCCTACGTGTCGTACTCACCTTGTTTCCCTGGGCATTGAAATACATCCTTGTCACCCTGGCATTCCCAGCCTGCCGGAAGCACACCAGCTGCTGGGGCCTTGTCCATTCAAACATTCGGATGCTTCCATCTTGTGCTCCTGTAAGATCTGACATCAAAAGATGATTGTTAATAGTGCAGTATTTTGTAGAAAACTATCAATTCCATACTAGTGATCCACTTACAGTACTGATGGACTGGATGTGAAGCCATTCTCTTGACGTTATTCAGATTTCTTTTAATCAGCTTTATATGAAACAAAGAAAAATTTAAAAAATTTATTAAGCTAACATTATTTGCATGGTTCTACATCAAAGTTCCCATAAGAAAGAACACCCAGATCGTCCCATTATTTTCTCTATCACAATTATTCTGTGCCACAGTATATGAGAAAATGCTTAGTTTGGCCTTCTTTTTGGTCAAGTCTTGGTCACTGTTGGCCTTTAATGCCAATACTGGATTGAGTGTATGATGAGTAATGCATGCTAGATGTCTCTGCTAAGTAACACACGATGAAAGCCACGCTCTGCTGAGCTGCACACACAGAAGTACTCACCACACCAGCCCCAGTGCTGGTTTGCCCCGTGCCTAACCAGGGCATGGATGGAGATGGCTGTATCTGACTCACTCCAAACGATGGTGCAGCTGAAGGAGCCAGCGTTGTGGTAGAACCACGGAAGTCAACGTCATCGGAACTGTAAAGGAACAGTTCTGCTTTAAACAAAGGCTTCTTTGCTCCTAATGATCTTTGCTTATTTGTCAGGAGTCTAATGGCAGTGGGTAGAGGAAGTGACAATAACAAGACTATAAATTGATAATTCCTGCACTTACGTAGCACAAATCCTTTCCACGTGGCCCAAATCTACCCATGTTTAATCTCAAGAGATGATCCCAACACAAGAATATAAGCTCCCTTGAGAAGAATATTGTTGGGCTGTTCCTGACCTGTGTGTGCAGGGAGCTGGGACAGCGGAGTGCTCGCTGCAGTGATGCATTCACAGCTCTCAGCACAGCAGTGCAGGGACAGGAACAGCCAGCACCAGCTGCCACGGCTGCCTGCACAGGGCACTGCCTGGGAACTGCAGGGTGTCCCAGGCAGCACTTCCTGCATTATCTGATGCACCACATGGGATTCTGCTTTGCTCTGCAGCGCAAACATGCCTAAAGGCAGTAATTATTCTCTTGCCTTCCCTCACTTGCAAAGCAACCTGAAACCTACTGAAGAAGAGTAATTAACGTTTTTTGTATGCTCCGTTCGTGCTTACACAGGTATTATAGATGCAGCCTCACAGAAAATCAATACTCTTATTAATATAACCACAAAGAAACAATCCTACCTTTTAGACTCTCTGTCATATTCTTCCCCAATCCATATAAATGACTGAGCAGCCAGTAGAGCTGAAATATCAAGTTCTTGAACATCATGTGTAGATGCCAAAACAATTTCATTGCTGTTTGCCTATGCAGCACAAATACAAAATTTATACTAACTATAATTAAGATCTTTTATTACATTTCTTGTAGTATTTGAGGCTTACCTTGTTAACTGCAAATGCCATTATCATATCTGATTCTTTGTGAATGATTTTTGCTTTTCCTCCAGGGTAGCCAAGATCTGCTTCAACCTACAAAACATTTATAAAAGCCTTCAATTAGTGTGAAAATCCATTTTGTAGCGGTACATTCAGAGTGCAAAAATCTATACAAAATTCATGCAAGAAAAGTTCAGTGGCCTTAGCATTGTTTCGGTAGCTAAACTTTAGACTTCTCATACTCTTTGGTGTTCTAGAAGCCAAAAGTGATATTTGAGTGTAAGAAACACGAAGTTGTGTGTGCAACACTATTTACAAGGTGTTCACTCATCCCAATTATCAGGACATCCGAAGTTAGCTCACGGATTAAAAGCCTGTCACACAGACTACACAGAACACACAGCTTCTGTTAGTCACATTAGAAAAGAAAAGCCAGTTCCACAGAACTTTTAAGAATGTGCTAGAGGTTTGGGAGAAGGGATACTACCTTGTTTTTGTGATCTTCTGCTACGCAGTTTTGTTTGACCTGCTCCACACGATCTTCTACAGACTACATAACATCACACAGTCACAAACACAAAACACATGCACAAACAAATATAAAAAAAGAATGAAACATTCCAAACTAGATTTTAAAGGCCACTCTGTCAGTAAATGATGACAAATGTATTTTTAACTTTTTATAAAAGGCACAGAAACTAAGACAGGAATCTAAACAAAGTCACTTAAAATGTAATGCCTCCTAGATGAACACAAAATGTATGATATAGTAAATAAATGGAGGAGTAATACACACACAAACTCCATACTTACAGGAATTCTAAAAGATATTAAATCATCTACTTATTTCCAATGATATTTATGTGTTGGCTTAAATTTTCAGTGAGAACAGAGCAGTTGTAACTGGTACAAATTGTAAAGCCCCATATTATATATTTCTATATAATATTACTTTTATATGTATATATTACTCATGCATATATACATATACACAAATGAATAGCACATTTAAATTTCTTTTTCAGTATGACACACCAAAAAAAAAAAAGAATACTGAAATTTCTTTGCTTATCACTGTTATTGCAAATGTTCTGTTTATTAGGACAGTATTCAAATACATGAAGATGAGATATGTCTTGTTTAAAAACATTTGGTTCAATCAATATCCCAATCAACAACATGACAGTCATGTTGATTTTGAAAAAAAAATCCGAACACTGTTAAATGAGAGAAACTGAAACGTCAATGAAAAATGGGAAGAAAAACTAAATACTGAGGAGACTGAGGAACAGTTATAACTGAGCTTTCTTTTTAAAAAAAAGTTACATTCTTTGTTTACCTCACTCTGCTTTCTTTTCTTTGTGAATATATATCTTATGAAAGTCTCCTGAAGAAGTTCTTGCTTCACAAGAAAATGCCAGAGCCTTTTTGCTGGAAGAGCTGAGTAATCCTTTGATCTGGATAAAGCAGAAGAAGGGAAGAAACACAAAATATCCTGAGTTGGAAGGAATCCACAAGGATCAATGAAGTCCAACTCAAGTCCAAGAATTCCACTGTGTGTCTGAGAGTGTTGACCAAACACTTCTGGAACTTTGTTGGTGGTGCTGTTCCCACTTCCCCAGGGAGCCTGTTCCAGTGCCCAACCACCCTCTGGGTGAAGAACCTTTTCCTAATTACCAACCTAACCCCTCCTGACACAGCTTGAGGCCGTTCCCTCGTGTCCTGTCCCTGGTGACACAGAGCAGAGATCAGTGCCTGCCCCTCCTCTTCCCCTCATGGGGAAGTTGTAACTGCAGTGAGGTCTCCCCTCAGTCTCCTCCAGGCTGAACAGACCAATTGACCTCAGCTGCTCCTCACATGGCTTCACCTCCAGACCCTGCAGCGTCTTCAGTGTCCTCTTTGGATGGTCTCTAATAGTTTTGTATCTTTATTATACTGGGGTGCCAGTAAAATACTCAGTTGTATTTTAATATACTGAGAAAAGCAAGTTATTTTTGAGTTGAAAACGCAGTTCACTATCTGCATTTACAGACACCTCCAGGCATGACACTGTCTAAACACAGGAGGATTAGCCTTAAAAGGACTTTAGTACAACTGTCTTTCTCCTCCCTCAGACATCTGCAAGTATTATACAACTCTTTTGTTGCTGAGATAGGGTGAGAGACAACTGCTACTGAAGGAACAGTAAAACAGGTTGAATAGGGTGTGCCCAGCAGCAGCCACTGCCCTCGACTCCTCCAACCTCTGCTCTTTCCTCATTTTCCTTTCTTGTTGCAGCTGTGAAAGGTGCAGAGTAAGTAAAGGCTGCTGCAGGGGACAGGTAGCTGCGTAAGAATGGACAAAGGGATGTGGGAAAAAGGTTTCTGTAGAACCTTGGCTACCAGACCTAAGAGCCAGACAACCTTCGTTTGGCTATTTAACACGAGGAGGAAATACTCTTCAGAATTTCTGTGACCAAAGAATGTGTTTTTGCTAGGAACAAAATACTTACTTGAAGGGTGTGTTTTCAGGCTCAATCATTGCTTTATTGCGGAGAATAGCTGGTCCTGCCCCTACACCAACGTCACTGGGGTAAGTATTGATGTAGTTTGGTGGTGGGCCTTCAAACTGGTCCATTCTATCTTGAAGAATCTGTTCCCAGTGCTCTAAATTTTTTATTACAGCAATGCCCAACGGAGATGTTACAGGCAGATCTAAACAGAAATATTAATAAAGTAAGGCTTAGAGAAAAAAAAATATTTTAAGTTACAGTGAGTATAAAAACCCCATAACATAACCATCCAAAAAAAATCTTGAAAGGAAATGTACATGTTGGCAATTGTAATAAATAAGGTATTTAATTATTTAAATTTTAAAGTTAGAATTAAAAAGCAAAGTCTGACAGAAAGCCACATACGGAAAAACAAAATATAAAGCAGGATTTAGCATACCAGTGAATTCCAGACCAGCAATGGGAAAGAAGTTCTTAATGTTGTGCAGAACTAATTTTACCATTGTCAGATGGAGAAGAGCCCAGCTGTATGAAAAGAATAGATTTAGTAGTGTTAAAAAAACATTAAAGAGTTATCTACAGAGTATTTTTCTTCTTCAAGCAAATACCCAGGTTAGAAAAACACTGTAGAAGGGTTCTATTTTATCTGCACCTCATTCAGAAACTACATTCTTGAATCAGCAGTCTAAACCATGATTTTAGAGCTGGCATTGTGGTACCTTATGTCAAGTCTTAAAAATGAGGAGGATGGGTGTTTCTTATTTGTTTTCCACTCCCCAAAAAACTGCAAACCACGCAACTTTGACTTCCTAATCCCTTTTTTTTGGCAAGTAAATGGGGAACTGTTGCTGTGATGAGACTTTGTCACTTCCGTGGCCACAGATAAATCTGCCCACAGTGTTAAAATGATTTGACTTACATTGGATGGTGCAGAAGATCTGTGGTTTTTTTTTTTTTATTTGGAAGCAAAGGTAAGAATATGACACAATTATTCTAAAATAGTGACAATTTCTGCTGACCTGTAAGAATTGGCATCTGTGTGTTCCTGGATCTGCACATCAGAGAGGAAAGCATCATCCTCTTCCTCATCACTGTGAATGCTTTCATCAGAGTCGTATATAACACCACTGTCTGACAAAGGGAGAAAGGGCTGCAATGCAAAGTAAAAGTCAGCTATAAAACCAATATTCTCACCTCTTCATGTTCTCTTACTTCACTTATGACTCTCACAGAGTTTAAATAACAGTAACTTAAGCTATGAATCAATTTCCCTAAAATATAAGTAATTAGCAAGGGGAAAGGCATTAATCACTATTATTGACAGGAGGCATGTTTTGAAAGTAAATAATAGACTTGCAGGCTCTTTATCTTTTATCATAAGGATAATATTCTGCACCTTACTACTAAGAGCACTCAAAATTTTCACTTTATTTTTGTCCTTTAAAACTTAACAGAAGAAACAAGCTTTTATGAACCGTAACTTGCATTTTCCATTTTAAATTACCTTGGCCATAAAATAGTCCCACATGCTGAGTTCTGGAGGAATAAACTTTTCTTTGTAAGAGGGTCTTTCTGCAGGTACAGGTGGTGGTACATTGCTGTCTTTTACTGGTCTTCCTGGCACCAGCATTCTCATATTAAACCGACGGCGGTGTTTATCCATCTCTTCTGATGGAAGAGGAGGTGCTAAATTCAGGTAATTAAAAAAGCTGATATTAATATTGCATCTCTAAAATGTCTCTATTTTATAAATGAAGCAACTAACAACCACTGATATTGGTACTAATTTCTACTGATTTAGAATCAAAGCCAGCCTAAATAAAGTAAGTGTAATCACAAAAAAGTGCAATTATGAAAAATTCAGCAACTATGGCATTTAGACATTGGATATATTATGAAAAATACATTTTACTTTACGTACATTTATATACTGGATTAAGTTCTCAGGAGATGTAGCTTTTAAAAAGTCTTTTAGCTGAAAAATTTCTCAAGAAAGAAATAAAGAAACTCAGAAGCTTTGTTGAGAAATAAAGTAATATGTACAATATCACTAAACAGTAAGCTGCACAATTAGCAGTTACTCAAATATAAGGCAAGGAATTCTTAGGGTAGAGAAGAAAATCTGAAGAGAAAGGCAGGCTTTTTGAGAACTGAAGGCTACTTTAAAGTGATGTGATTTAAAATGCCTTAATACTAATCACAATATTAATGTGGAATTTGTTTTTCAAAGTGTTATTGGCCAGGCAACACTGAAGATCACACTTACTTTATAACAAGGGAGCTAGGTATTTAAAAACTATTATTTTCATCCAAAAAAGCCACTACCAACACTCATCTACACTGCAAGTCTTTACAAACCTTCGTTACCATCCTCTGAAACACCAGAAGCTGTAGCAGCTTGAAGGTTAAAGGAAAACAGAACACATCTCAAATGAACATGACTTATGTAAGTTATTCATATTATCACCTTATGAAAATAACTGCCCTAAGTGAGTTTAAGTTATTCCATGAATGACAGAGACCTGTTGTGCATACTTACAATGGTGCAATGCCTTATCACTGTTTTGTTTTATATTCTGGAGAGGGAGTGTCTAATTTTTGCATAAGTTTCAAGCCTATGGGTGATTTAAAAGTCTGTGGGATGTGATTTTTGGTATTGCTGAATTTTATCAGAAATGGTTGTATCTGTCTTTGTCTTCAGAGTTGAATTCAATCTCTCACTTTTGCTTTTCCTCCTTATTAACACTTGCTCATCTGTCTTTGGAAAAACCCGGGGTTTATTTGGAGCTTACATGCGCATGAGCTGTTTTTCTGCCAGACAAAGTAGGTATTTCTTCTTTGTGGACTTGTGCTAGGTGAAATCCTACCTTGCAATGGAAGCCGATTTCAGAAATACTGTTTCCAGGTTACTGCAGTCGTTAAATAAAAACACCTCACATACAAAAACCCATAGGGTATTAACACTCATTTATACCACCTGGTTTTTTAAATGGCTGAATGTTCTGAAAAATGTTATAAGTAAGCACCTAATATTCCTATTATGAATAGAATAGAATAGAATAGAATAGAATATAATATAATATAATATAATATAATATAATATAATATAATATAAGTAAGCACCTAATATTCCTATTATTAATATAATGTAACGTAACGTAACGTAACATAACATAATATAATATAAAATAATATATAATATAATATAATATAATATAATATAATATAATATAATATAAATGATAATATAATATGAATATGAATATAATATTATATTCTAATATGAATGTTAATAACCATACAGCTTTTATGGCAAATTCAGAATGTGCTGGGTGCCATTACAGAGGACACCTGCAAGGCCATTACTTATTTCTGCTTTCCTAGTTAACATAACAATTTTCCAGCCGGAACTTTCAAACTCCGCTAGCTTGGTTTTGGCCTTTAAGAGGAAGGAAGCTTCTCCTGCTAGGTCGCTGAAAGGCGTGCAGGGCGAAGCTGCAGCTTTGTGGCCTTGGGGAGCAGCGTACCCGGGATGTTCTCCGACTGCCGCCGCGGCTTCACCAGCAGCTTGGCTCCCCCGCCGAAGACGGCGGCCCACATGCGGCTGTTGAGCGGGTGTGCCGCCAGCCGGAACAGCTCGTTGCACGAGTTGGTGGCCAGGGCGTGGATCAGGAGGCTCAGGTACACGGCCACCACAGCTTCACACAGCAGGATGTTCAGCTTTGGTTGGTCTTCGTCCTGAGCTGAGCTTAAGAGGTTGATAAGCGAGCTCACGCCTGCGAAGAGGAAAAATTCCGGGATTAAATGAGTAGGAGGACAAATGGATAAAAAGAAAAGGTTTTACCTCTATACTTTATGCTAAACACCAGCAGCTACATGATGCTTTTATTCAGAAAAAACACATTATTAACAGTTTTCTTAAAATCATCATAAGATCAAAATTACAGAAAGCCTTGTTGGGTCTGGGGCTTTTGCATTGTGCTTCTCTGCAAATACGAAGGGCAGTTCAGTGTGCCTATGGAATTCCTGCACCAGTTCCACAGTTTATGCTTGTACATCAGAGTTAGCTGCTTTGATAGCTACACCAAATACAGCATACATGCAGGACAGCACTGTGGAGACAGTTAATAGAAGTAGCATTGCTAGGGGGTTAGGAAGACTGGAGGAAAACATTTTGGGATGACAAGTTATCATTAAGTTTATCCTAAAGATCATGGTCTCTTCTTCAAGCAAGATGTTTGCCATGTAGAAAGCTTATTTTTATTTGTTTTGATACATGAAAAAGTGAAAGGCTGTTACTATTTTGAGAACTAAGTTAGAAACATCTATCACTGATTATCCAGTATTTCATCCCTCATACAGGACAATGAAATAGTTCTGGCACATGGAGCTGGTCCAGTGGAGCTAAAAGTAACCTTATTTTAGTCTCACCAGGCCACTGAGCAGGAGATGAGTTCGGAGTTGCGTGCTCTTCAATGCTTTCTGTCCTCAGTCTGCGTCGATCACTCAAAAGCAGTCCTTGATAAACCATCCCAGTAAACTGATTTGCTTCTGTTTGACTGCTACATACAAATAAATTTTTTTCTGATGAGAAAGTGAGTGTCCCAAGTGAGAGCGACATCATATTTTCCTACTGTTTATAGAAAAACCCTGAATGGTTGGTGTTATTTTATCTGCATAAAATTGATCGGGCATATCAAAGTTAGCAATGTGTAATGTGTGTCTTTACCCAGACACAAACATTTAATCCCTTTTGAAGTGACATGCAGGAAGAATTTCCATTTAGGATACACAAAGTATACTGCAAATGTAGGGCTGTATGAAAAGTTCCCTCTTTACCTGTAGCTGTGGCTGTCACATAGTGCTTGGTAAATGGATGCAGAAAGCGAAGCTGCTAAAGAATGAAGCGTGTACACCTAAAATAAAGAGAACCAATAAGCTACATGTTTTATACAAAAGGTGACTAAAATACATTTCTTTCTAAAGAATATCAGAAATGTGTTCTGCAGGACTGTCCTAGCTTTAAACCAAGTGCAAGAAGTAGTAACTGAATGTTACTTTAAGTTTACAATACAGTGCTTAGAAAATCACAACTGTTTTGTTCAAGATAATTTGATGGCAGTCAACACCTTCTAATATTATGTCAAGATAATTAACTCGATTCTAATACAGAACAGCCCCAGTAAAGGAGCATACTGAAGCAGTGATTAAGCATGTCCTGTTATGGTAATGAATTTGATGGAGTGGTTCCTGGAAATTGTACTATATAACACTGCAGTTCAATGTAGTAGTAGCTACTCAATATGCATAAAATACAAAAAGTTTGTGTAGTCATTATATAATAGTTTTATCTAAAATCACTTTTTTTACCTCAGTTATGTGCTTATAAATTCCACTAGTCTCCAGGAGTAACAAAATAACTGCTTCTGCCTCACAATGCAACAAAAATAGTCCAGTTCTTAAAAAGAGGAAATGCAAGGATTTCTTGGAAAGTTCAATGAAATCCGCAATGTGAAGAAAATGGTACTGTCAAACTGTTAAAAAAGCAAATTTACTTAAACCCACCCTGTGCTCATTCCCATCTTTTCCTACTATCTTTCCATTTCATCAAACGCTAGGCCTTAGATTAAAGCTATGAATTACCTTGACATCTTCAATATTAGGATGTGGTGGCGATTTCATCTGCACAATAGTGTAAAGTATATCATGGATGTGGTTGTTTAAATACAGCACAGGATTAGCTATCACAGTTTTTGTGGATGCTATGCTTGCAGAAAGCAATGGTAGTGTTGTGGGTAGTGGAAGTGGAGACTGAAGTTGCTTTACAGTAGTTTCCTGTTTAAAAGAAAAGATTCTATTTAAAATTATTGCTTTGAGAAAAAGAATTTAGAGACAGAGATAATTTTACATCTTAAATATATTTCCCAGGTTATTTGTCCTCTTCTACTGCTGTCTACTCAGTACAGACAAGATTTTACTGTCAAAAGCAAGTTATTATTTACTGTAATAACAAGGTTCAGACCCAATAGCCAAGTTTGCTGGAGCACATTTTGATTTTGTACAGGAAGAATATTTTCATGTAGTTCACTAGAAGTGTGGAGATTGTCCATTAAGAAATACTAACTACAGGTGTACTTGTAGTAGCACAAGTTCATACAACAGTCACTGGTCTAAGTTTAGTAACAAAGCCAAATTTGTACTCATCTGAGTTTCTCAAGGGGAAACAAACAGAACTCTTTAAAATTCTTAAACATATATTGTAAGCCAAGCACCACTAAAGCAGCTGTCTGTTGCCCCTGTTTGAAACAGGAGAAATCTATGACTAGAGCGTGTTAAAAGGCTTGCCCAGTATCAGATTATCTGCTGTAGCTCAGTGTAGTAATTTACATTTGCTGTAAAGTATCTCTTTTTCTATGAAATGTAGAAAATGCCATAACAGAGTAAAAGAGAGCAGTACCCTGTATGACTTGATATTATTTGTTGAGCCTTGAAGCTAAGACCCCATTCCTTGTAGAAGTCTAGGAATGAGATTGTTTTATTTCAGTAACTGTGAGTTTAATTTATTACATAGGTACCTAGAATATTGTGACCAAAATTACATCACAATAACACACATACAGTGCTGCAGCTATAGTATAAACAGCAACATTTATATTCCATAATCATAAGTAGCCTGATTCTCAGTGTCACACAGCAGATTCTTCAGAACCAAATAATCTGTACTGGAAAAAGCAGCGTGCTTAAATACCAAGTTCTCTGTCCAAGAACATTAAAAGGATCGTGAGCATTAGACTTGCAGAACATTAGCAGCATCAATCTAGACACACACTTATGCATTTGCATAACTGACATTAGATCTGTTCACATTCATCTGCAGAAATGAGTTGAACTTGCTTTACCTGCTGTGACTCCTGCAGCAAGAACTTCAGCTCCATTCTTACCGATGCTAAGCCTCCACCTTGTGCCCCATGAAGACTACAGTAACTGAGAAAAACTCTCAGGAGAGCTTGGTTCTTCTGCAGCCACCACTTGCGTCTCTCGGCGTGTTCTCGCTTTGCCTGTAGCCTCCGTCTTTCGATCTGGTGCCGCTCATACGAGCCAATGTCTGGCTTATCCATGATATCTTCGGGGTCAAGCAGATCCCCGTTTACTTTGGGATATGTTTTACAGTAGTCTTTGTCCCCTGCCTCGTGGTTGCATATTTCATGCATAGCAGCGATCTCTTTTTCCAGCCAGTTGTACAGCTGAAATCTGAGCTTTCCTCCATCCACTTCATAACCTGTAGCCAAAGTCCTCAGTTCAGTCATAAGGATTTTCAAACAGGCTCTGAACTTCAGTTGCTCAGCAATAACATCGACCTCAGTGTCTCCTGCCTCAGAAACCTCCCCATGTGGTGTTTGAGCCATGCTGGTGTCTGAGGTCCTCTCATCTTCACTCTTAGAATCGGACTTTTTCATCATTATCCCAACATCCTTGTCTTCTTCATCTGACCCGTTTTTGTCTTCACCCCAATCAAGAGTAAGAGGCTCATCATCAAATTTTACTGCTGGTTGACTCCAGTCAAATTGTGCTGAAGATTCAACAGTACTCTCCAAAGCAAAGGAAGTTGAAATGGGTTTTGACCAGTCTATATCACCACTTCCAGCACCATCCTGTAGGGCTTTGGAATCTGAAACATCAGCCTGGATTGAAGAACTGGACGAATCTTTTTCTCCAGCTACAGTGGACTTTTTTCTTATTTTTGGAATTTTGGAAAGAACTTCAAGAGCTAGTACAGGGCAGCCCACTTTAAAATGAGCATTTGCAGTAGTGAAGAATAACTTTCTTTCTATAAGATTAATTTTATCAACAAAGCTTTTCTCAGTTTTTAGACCTAAGGTGGCCAGAGTTCCTTCTGGTGAGCTGAAGTATCTTCGGATGAGCAAAGGGTGGGTCCGAAGATAGTTGTAAAAACTGAACACGACAGGATTGCATGATTTGACGATAACTGAGGAATTAAACAGATATGATATGTATTGAAAATGCCTTTTAGATGGTATTATTCTGTTTTGCAGTTATTTCCTGCATTAGTGATTTATCAAAACACAAAAACAAAGACAATTTTGGGTCTAGTTACCAAAATAAAGAGAAAGTATTACTTATTCCCCACAAAAAGAATAAAGGTATGAGCTGGATGAGTAGAAAGATACCAAATTCTCTCATTTGCCTCGCAGTTACATTGCAGTCAGCTAAGCTAAAAAGCAGCTGAGATGATCCTCCAGGTAGAGATTTCCCCAAGGAAATTCCCATAGGGAATATGAAACCTGTGTAGGTACCTGCCACTTAACATTAATCTTGACGAGATGGGATAGGAAATCCTGCAACAATACTGCTAATTCCTAGAAGCAAGAATGAGAATTTAAGTGCTCTGGAAAAAATACCAACCAGCACTCATTACCAGAGAAATATTGTAAGGAAGTGCCAAACAAAGACAGCTCTCCTGAGCTTAGCTGAGAGCAGGAACTAAGTTTGGTCTTAGAGGGTTGGAGAATACCCTCGGAAAAAATTGGAAAATAGATATTTATATTGTTTTAAAGCATTGCACCCCCTCCTCTTTTTCTTAATAAGTTTGCCCCATCAGATCAATATTTTTTCCCTTACCTGGGTTTTCATCATCCTCTTTAGGTGTTTGTTCCAATAACGTATCCAGTGCTCGTGTGTAATCTTTCATTATCCAGTATGCAATGCTTCTCAGAAATGGATCAGAATGCAACTTAGTACAGCTGAATCCAGTTCCATCCTTCTGGCAACCCAAAATCTTTTCATAGAGAATGGAGGTGTACGTGACAGAGGTTTCAAACTCTGACTCATACAAACGAGCAATGACCATAGCCAACTGGATGTCTTCCATCTTCTCCAGGCACACCTATGATAAGCAGTGGGGAAAAGGTTGTTTTATGAGGGAAAGGGAGTTCTATAAAATAAAGTGAATAGCAATATATGCTTAAAGAACATATAATTTTTTTTCTCATCATATCTGTTCTTTGAAGTACAAATTAATTTTTGGGTCAAAAATATGGTAAGTGATACTTATGCAAGTAACATCTTCTTCTGTTTGGAAAGAGGTGTACTTTTCTCTATTTTAGGGATTTTAATATGCATAGCAGTAAATAGCATTAAAAAATTAATATGGCAAAAGATAAAGATATCTATTTTTATTTTATCTAGTAGAATAATTGTACCCTCCAACTTTAATGTTATTACATCACTGGTAAGATATTTTTCACATCATCATGTGCAGAATTTCATCTCTGAGGAAAATACATTTTCAAGTGAAGACAAACATACTGTAAATAAATAGGCAGGACTGCTAAAGGTTCTTTAACTCCCATCCTCTCCTGAGAGACACTGCTTAGCTTATGATCCTGCTCACAGCTCCCACCTCCCTTGTGCCAAGCAGCATCACAGCTCCACTAAAAAGGGATCCCAGGGCTGCTTCAGAAGAGAACTCTTGACTTCTTTTTTTTACTTAACGTTGTATCAATAGGTCATGCAGGATAGCTGGAGGCTGAACAGAGTGCTACAGCTTAACTGTGCAGTTCAAACAAAGTTTTGCCAGAAGGGTCACAGCTGGTACTCCCAAGAGTGCTTCCACTGAGGAATGGTGTATCTGAACAATTATTCTGGCCTTCAAACCAGCTTCCAAGCTGCTTTTCACAGTAGTGTGGAGGTAAATGGTATGTCTGCAGGGCACAAGGGGATCCTGCGTGGACATACCATCCCATTTGTGAAAACTTCATCAGAGAACAGCTTGTAAGGATGCAGTAACACAGGTCAAATGAGAAACTGAAACTTAATTTCTCAAAAGTGGATACCTCTATAGCATCTTTTAGTGAACCTGCTAGCAAGAAAAATGCAGCTGACTGCTCAAAACGTTGTTTTCCCAACAAAGCAAAAGCATTTTTTAAAGCAGCTTTACGCCATCGGTCTTCATTGAAGTTGTGGCTGAAAAAGGCAGTCATCTTTTCATCATGCTGGGACCTGTATAAAGAAATGCAATGTATACAGCTATTTATTATGTAACCTTAGCATACAGTCACTTGAACAACATTACTTGAAATTAAACTCTACTCTTGAATGAGTTCTGCTTTGCATTCCTGGTTCAATTAAGATTTAATCAAACTTAAAGTTAGCAGAACTCACCTAAACAGACCCCACACCACTGCCTTTTTCTTCATAGCAAGGTAAAAAAGTGCAGCATCTAAGGCATCATTGTTCCTCTGGAATGAAGCTTTTGCAACCTGTAGTGAACAAAGCCTACTATTATCAATGAAAATATAAAAGCTGCTTTTAGCTAAATAACCTGTGTTCTTTGTCACAGAGGATGGCCAGGTAGACTGTGTTACCTCTACAAAGGACCAAAGTAATTTCTGTGAGGATGTTTTATTCCTATGTAACAGAGCTCTACACTGTAAATGCTTTTAAGAGTCAGAAAAACAGCACTATTGCAAACAGCAACCCCTCTCAAGCACAGTGGGACATTAGGAATGTGCAAATAAAAATATTTTCTTTAAAATTGTTACAGTAACTCATGCTATTAGGTGAAATTCTTCTGGCAATCCATTATTTAAAAATACTTAAGCTAATAACAGTATTTCTTGAATGAACACTGTTTGGGTTTTATATAGGACTCTGATGTAATTGTATTTGATTTGGAGTACTAGAATATCATTGTTCTGCTCCTGGATTTTTTGATTTAACTGTAAGTTTTAAAAATGTATTTTCACATTAAGTTACTTGGAAATTCAGTACAGTAGGCACACCTAACAGCACGGAGCTAGAATCTGTAACCAGCAAAAAGTACCTTCTCGATGCACCTTCGGAGGGTGTTGATATTCCTGACCCACCAACCAATGCCCACAGCTCTCAGCTCAGACCACTGCGGGTCTCCCTTCTGGATAGCAGGAATCATATTGATCAACTCCTCCTCAGCCTCAGAATGGAAGGCCCATGCAAAATGGCAAGTTGACAGGCCTGAACAATAACATAAACCAACACAATTCAGAAGACTAAGAGCTGTTAATAAATGTCAGGGATGCAAAGTGGGATCTCCAGCCCAAGAGCTGGGTACATCTGAGAGAGACCAATTCCCTCAACAGGAAGTAGAGCTGTTAAAGGAACAGCTGAAATATCTTTTTGCTTGTTACGGAGGTCCCCTCCTTTGTACTTTCCTCATTTTCCAGTACCCCATTCATAAATGTACAAGAACTATATGTTGAAAATCTGAAGGTAAAATATTCTGTTATCAGAGAAACAGACCCATTCTGGGTCACAAACGTTTCTCTCTGCTCTTTAGGTGGTAGCTTCTTTTCAGTATTTCTCAATAGCATTTACTCAGATTGACAAAAGAAAAAACTGCTGTGATGAAAATAATAAAATATTCTTCAAGGTAAGATAAATCCATGCTCATGTAAGGAAATGTCTTAATTCTCCCAGCAGAAACAATGAATTACATATACAATCTGTGTTTTATCTGGTTGGGGAATTTATTAATGCCTCAAACTGGATAGGTCAGAGTCTTCTGAGCTATACTTTTTTTGCTATTTACAGTGCATGTAGGGAAGCCTACACCAAGCCTTTGCAAGACAATGGCCTTAATGGAATAGAAAATTAGAATGCAGCTGATAGAAATACGCCATTAGAAATCAAAGGTAAGCAGATCCTGTGAGTGCAGCCATCCCTCCCCGTGGGGCTTACCTTGGTGAAGCAGCTGGACGCGGTACAGGGGCGGCAGGGATGTCAGCAGGCAGGTGTGCAAGCGCATGGCCAGCAAGTACCGCAGGCCACACTCATCCAAGGTGTCTCTTCCTGTGCAACAGGAAATACACTTTTGAACGTGCAGCTGACCACAGCAGACATATACACAAGTTATCATATACAGTGTGTGAGGAATGGATGTTTCTAAGCCTGCTGAGAACCTGAACTACAAGTAGATACTTATATTTGTTTTTCTTTCTTACTGTATCTAACCTGAATAACCGATGCTAGCTTTCAGCTTTGTTATCCCAAAATACCCAAGGACTAAGTTTACCTTTGCTGAGAAGAACAAGAATGTCAACTCAATAATAAGTCAGTTACTAACCTGAGTAATTCTTATCTCTGTTCTCATCTAGTTCAGTGCTTGTCGTGGCCACAGTGTCTGCCAAAGCTACAAGGAACATCTGCTCCAGTCGAGTGAGGCCTGGCAGACTTGAGTGCATCAGGTGGCTTGAAAGGACACTGGCGTGTTCTCGGCCAAAGTAAGTTGGCCCATACTGTGACAGATTAATAACTTTGGATTTACTCTCCCTCTTTTCAGGCTCAAAATCTATAAAATCTTCAGTTGTAACAGGTTGAATCTGGAACAGATCCGAGTACTGATCCTCTGTTTTTCTCTTCGCATGGTCTTCAGAGCCCTGAGGTATTTTAGAAGTTTCATCAGAAACATAGGTGGCATCCTGATCTGCAGCGAGCAGTGCATAGAGTGGCAGCGGGGGAATTGAGTCTATCTCCGTGTAGTCTCGGGTGCCATCCTTCCCTGCAGTGATGGTATCCTTGGCAGTACTGCCACTCACACTGATGGTGCGAGAAAGGTGGCGCTTAGGACCAGTCCCTTCTCCGGCTTCTGTGTCTTTGACTATTGCAACTTCTCCTGCAATGCATTTAACTAAATGCGACAGAATGGCTTTGGCTCGGCGAACTTTACCCAGGTCCATCAGTTCTAATAACTGGGTTGGATGATACTGGGGTAGAGTAGGTGAAAGAACATGAGCAGCTTCAAAGAGGCCCCCGTCCTGAATTACAGTTGGAGTGCCAAAAACATCATCCACAATTCCTGCCCCGTCAATTACGCTGGTCTTCTTCACTACTGCGCTTGTTTTAAACGGATCTTGTGTTGTCGAGTCTTCCGAAGTAAAAACATCGCTTTCTCCGTTACCAAACTTGACCGCGTGTTTCCACTGGGCATAAACGTGCATTTCACAGTCCATTCCCACCACCAGTATTCCATCTCTCACCCAGGACAGGGAGACAGGCAGGGAAGGGGTGCCATCCACGGACGATACCAAATCAATGGACCTCAGCAACACCCACTTTGACTTTACACCTTGTTTTATGCTCCCTCCCAGAGGCAAGGTGATGACAGCTACTCCCTCTTTGCTGCTGGTTTGATCTGTTACAATCCCCGAAAGCCTTCCGTACATGAAGATGTTGGCACCCACTCCAACTGTCAGTATATGTGAGCCATCTTCTTTTGAAACCCAGTCCAAATGCACCAAATGCTTGATACTGGGCACCAGGTACTTGTCTTTATTCAAAAAACCATCTGACTTACTGTAAACAAATAAATTACTATCCACGCTGACCCTTGAGTCAAGTACACTTCCAACCTTAACTAAATCATCCAGGTGAATTGTCTGTTCCAAAACCCACTCTGATCCTCCAGTAGACTCACATTCAAGTATACAAACATGCATGGAAAATTCTTTGGACACAAACCCATTATGCTGTATGGGTTGTTTGTATGCTACTGCAAGACGTCCTGTGTAAGAACAGCTAACAGCGACCGGCCTTCCTACTATGCTCACTGTACTGCTGTTGTCTTCCCCTTCGTCGTTCATCAGAGGCCATTTTCTCCAGTGGTACGTTTCCTTCTCTTCAGTTTTGCTGTTCAGGTCTGTCTCTACAGTGCACCTCCAGAACCTCACTCTGTTGTCCGAACAGGACGTTACTATCAAATAAGGTGCGAGGCAGACCGGGTATATTGATGAGGAACTCAAGTGGCCTGAAGTCAGAACAAACATATTTACTTTTAGTAATAGGTAACAGAATGCCTATATGATTAAGGCAGATGTAACATTGTCTCCCTACTGCTAGAGAACTTTACAACCTGGTGTTATTTTTTTAACTTGGAGTTGGATAAGGGCAAATAATATTAGGGCTGGTAACAGTCTTGCAGCTTGAATAATACCTGTCATCTGCATTTCTGGTCACTATTTGAAGAAGATAAACTGGAACTGAACTAATTCAGAGAAGGGCTTTTAGTACAATGACAGGAATTCAAAGCCTTAATCAGATGAGATTAAGGAAGTTAAGATTAGGTTTATATAGCCTATCAAAAGGAAATCTAAGAGGGAAAGGGAAAAAAATAACAACAGGAGAGACAGAAAGACAACCAGAAGAAGGTGTAAGTGCATCAGATAAAAAAACCCACTATACACCAAACACAATAATGCTGACAAATGAGCAAGTGGGTGTAAACTGTTCATTAATAAATTAAGACTAAAAGTTACATTTCCAACTATTAGAGGAGTAAGTTTCAGGAACAGCTTTCCTGTGGGGACTCAATATATTTATGGAAGAGTAATACAACATGGGTGTGATGATTTGAAAGCACCCTTTCAGTCCTGTGTTTTCTGTATCAGTAAATCAGAATCTTGCAGGGTGGGGAGATAGAATCCTATAAACCAGGATCTAAATCAGTGGACCAACTGTACAGAAAAAAATGTTAAAGTTACCTGCTGAAGGAGTTGCTCTTACTACTTCTACACCAACAGGAAGATCCAGGGGTTGGCTATACACAAGTCTGGAGCTCAGAATGAGTTTACTAGCAGTCTGAAGGTTAGCAATTGATGAAGATCGTGGAATGGGACTTATGCCAGGTGATACCTCTGGAGAAGAATCCACAGTCTTCTGCTCAGGTACACTGAGCTTATTATCTACTGAAGATGCTTCAGTTGGTTTTGCTATATAAAAAAATTTGACAACAGTGTTAAAATATTGTTTATAAGGGCAAGGCATGAATATCTGATAATCAAATTTATTTGTTTTTACAAGAGCTCAAGTTGCACAGAAAATAATTATATGATGTGTGCAGGCTGTGTCAGTTTTATTGCATGCTGTGACAATTCATTTAAGGCATCCATAACATTCTGAAATACTGATAGTTTGAAATAAAGAAGCCACTGCTTAAGTACATTACTCACTCTATCAACACATTTTTATATTGTTATTGGTATAGAATGCAACCAATGTTTGTAAGGAATTTTACTGCTTCTATTGCATTGATATATTATTCTGAAGATTCTTGATTTTTAGGCTTCTGCTTGACAAAGGTGACACAATTTGTTCTGTGATAAACCACCAAAATTTGTTTTATCTTAAATAATATGACAGAAATGTCTCTCTCTAAGAAAATTACAATCACTCACTCACCTAAACAGGCTTGCACAGATTTGAGATGAAGATGCCACATTTGAAGAACAGAACAGCCACTACTATCTTTTTCAATTACTACCAGGAAGAACTTCTCTGAGAAAGGTGGTGGACGATACCCTGTAATTTAAATATATTATATATATAAACACATATATTCATATAGGTCCTGAAATTTATACTCAACCTAAATAATTTTTCCATAACAAAAGATTCTCTAAAAACTATCAACAGTAAAACCCTCGTTTTCATCTTTGAAATAAATTGTTAGATTATAAAACAAAATATTGAAACAGTACCATTAGTAGCATGCTTTGAAGGACATTTTGTTTGCTCATGACATACCTTGTGATGGCTGGAAAAATATCTCAGTTTCCTTCCCTTCCACATCTTCCTTATGTGGTTTGTATCCCAAAATGAAGTCTTCTTGGAAGACATGAAGCAATTGTGTGTTTGAGCCACACTGAAACATTGAGCAGTCGTTATGCTTCCAGAACAGTATAGCAAAATTTGGTACTAATGCAATTATTTCCTCTGTGCAATCTAGCTACCAATGAGGAACACTTTCTTTTCTTAAATTTAAAATGATCATCAGAAAACCCCCAATATTTTCCTTTCATATTAAGAACAGCATGTTCTAGAACTCATCATTTGTATATTGCAATAATTTCACCAAGGCCTACCAGGACAGACAAATTCTATAATAACACTTGTGCTGCAGTTATTGGCAGATGAATTAGCATCTGATTCATTTTTATTTCTTTGGTGTTGAATAAATGAATAAACTGTCAGACTTTTATCCCTCTTCAGTGGGAAGACATGTCTGCAGTTAATTGCTTGGGAAATCTAAAAAAGGGAACAAATCACACATTTTCCTTCTCTCAGATATCTTAATATCTGTCTTTTCTGACAGCAACATATTTCTTTGCAGTAAATCTACTTTGCTACAGACAAGGCTGCCCATGGTGAAATCCTTCCCTGTTGGTAAGGAAAAATATGTCCCCCAAATAACAGTGATGGCAAAGTTATCATGCTGCAAAACACCTTTTTTCCAGAGAGGCAAGGTAAGACACTATTCCCTGTGCTCATTTATAAAAATTCTAGGAAGATGTTTCGTAAATCTGAACTTAAATTTGAAGATTCTATGCTAATGATACTTAAAAGACACAGAAATTTATTGACAATAGAGAAATACTCATTTATAGATGTCAACCCCCCACAGTTTTCTAATTAAGAATGGAAAAACTCACTGTTTGCACAGGCTGCTAACAGAAAACAGCACTGGAACATGTATGAACAAAATAACTGAGTAAGAACAAGGTTTAATTATCCTACCTGCTCATTGATTGAAACATACAGCTGTGTTAATTAATAGATACAAATTTTTTTACAGTACAGGCACAAAAACCTTCAAGTTGTACCTGGCTATCATTCTTACATTTTGGCTATCATTCTTACTAGTTAGATCTACTTGTTAGGTCTGGGCTTTTAATCTTATTTTTGTTTGGTTGGGCTTGAAGGGATTGTAATTTTTTTCCCTTTAAATTATGATACCTTGGAAACCATTCTTTAGTAAAGTTTTGTTTTCATCAAGAGTTATGCTTAGAAAATATAGCTATACTCTAAAAATGAGCTTTGAGCTCTTAGCAGCTATCAGAAAGTTGGCTTAGTAAAATGCTCAAGGTATCTCAATATTCACAAAAATTCAAGGCAGTCATTGTCACCATAGAGAAATGTCATCTCTTTTACCTCTTTTCAACAGATTAGGCTAATTAACAAAGTTATTGAACACCTTTCTTTACGTGATACCCTTAAAGAGTTAACCATTTATTTACTTTGTTAGTGATTGCATCGAGCTCAATGATACATCCTGGTCGAGCAGTAGACTGTTGGCTCACAATATTAAACACCTCCCCAATGAGTTTCTGAAACAGAGAAAAATGAGTAGAATTAGTATATTTTTCCTTTGGACAGAAGAAAATTGCAGTTGCTTATGATAAACTGATGCTTCAATCTTTCTTGTTGGCACAAACCACAACAGAGTTCTTGCAGTTGTCACTTTGGCACTCATGAATAATGTGTTTATCAAACCATGTGCACTGCTGTGAGTCGGCAGCTCTTCATGGGGACGATAGACCAGTTTTTATGGAATCTAAACATTGCTAATTTAAAGATTTATCCTTGCATAACACCACATAATGTATCTGTGCAACGAGAAAAAATATACTGTTTCACTTATTTTTCGAGCTTCAGGTTTTGTCACAACATGTAGGAAAAAAAAAATCAGTACAGCTTATATATAAACTGAAAGCTCTATTGATTTTCACTGGAATGTTCACAGCCATTGCTCCTAGAACAGATTCCTCAGACTGAGCTGAATACTGACAGGACCTGTCTTGCAGGATGGTTTATAAAATAACAGAAGAATGGGAAAAAAGGAAAGATGTGTTTCTTTAAACAGTAACAGTACAAGATCAGGCTTTACTTTTCTTAACATCAGAGAAATGAAAGATAAAAATAATGAAAAAATTTGTTATTGGATAAAAAAACCAAGCTAATATGACCCTTAGCTGATTCCCTTACATCCCATCATCTCTGCCCTTCCTCATATAGAGATGTAACTTAGGTGGACACACCTCACTCTTGCTCTTCTGTTTTCACCTTTCCTCTTGCTTTTGACTCCCCTCTTCTGAGAGGACAAACTAAGAAATCCTATTTTTCCTTTTCCTACATGCCACAAGTTAGGGAAACTTGTATAGGAAATTTTGGTTCAGTGCAGACACTTTTAGTAATAATAGCTGCATTTTTTCTGCTAATGTTTACAGACAGCTGCAAAACCTGCAATTATGCAAGATCTAATGCATAAGATCCTATACATGGAATGGCACAAAAATCACAGACAACTAAAGGAAGACAAACCACTGGAAGGGGGAAAAAGTGAGTTATGTTAGTTTTATTTTAATAGTTTCAAACCAAACCATTGCTACATAAAACTTACAGATGATTCAGGGTCAGATAATTCATCCAGAAGTTTTCGTGCATCAACAACAGCCTGATAGAGCCTCAGGTTTTTGCCATCTGATGCAACAAAGCAAGCACTAGCAGAGTTGCAATAGGTACCTAGTAGAAGATAAAAAATTCATGGAGAAAAAAATGGCAGTCAATGACATCAGGTAGTCTGTTACAATCCTCAGCATAGGAACATGCTTCAAACATAATTTTCATAAAGCACTGAAGCAAAATCCTAAGGAAATGTGTGCTTTAATACACCATCATTTGAACTTTGGAATAATTCCCTTTCTGCTCATGAGTGTAACCAAAACTCCTCAAAGAAGTTCAATAATCTGAGCTGAATTCAAACACTGCTGACACATGCCAACCCCGGCCTGCAGGACACCTAAGGGAACGCTGCCATTCCGTACTCTGGTGATGTTTGATTCACTCTCACCTCTGGGGCATTCCTTGGAAGAGCCAACTCCAGATTTCTGAGGTTGTCAGAGACAATTCAGAGCAGGAGTCTAAGGGGAAACTGTTCAGCCATAGCATTCTCCCTTGTTTACTGTCTCTAGGCTCTTTGCATAAAATTAACCTCCATGAATATTCCCTTCTGCCCTGCAGTTAAAAGTGCAGATATAAAAGTGGAGGGAGAAACGGATCTGTTCTGAATAAAATATGAAAAATTGTAAGAGTGTGATTTTTTGCTTCTCAACAGTATATACAGCAGTCTTGACACGAGATTTTTCTATTCTGATACACATTTTCCTCTAACTACAAGAATGCAGCTCATTATTTCTGTTTAGAACACTTTGTGGGATACAGACGGCCCAGAATGTAACTATGTAAGCAGAGAAAATGGATTTGTTTTACTTTAAATCAAAAATACTAAGTATTTATAACCTGGCATTTGTATAAAATTTAATGTTACGCCCACAGTGCAAATGGCATTTAGTACTGTACACAAAGATGACAGCTACTATAACAGCATCTTTGTGATAATTAAAAAATAAGTTTCTGTGTGGTTGGATAGAGTAACTATTGTAGAAGTTCCTTAACTGCAATGGAAAGCCCTAAAATTAAAAACAAAAACTGAAGAATTGGCCAAGGGCATCACACATCAGATGTTGTACCGTCTGACCTCTGACAAAGTGTTGTTTGCAGGTCTGTAAAGTTAATGTAGTCTATTTATTTATAAACATCCTGAGTTCCAACTGGGCTTTTGTAAGCCTCTGGTGGTCTGAAGAATTTCAGTATTGTTTCTTGATCTCCTAAGCAGTTTTTAGCCAGCATGTCACAGGAATTTGTTAATGCTGATTTTTGCTGGAAATCTTCCCCAGTAATTCCGATGTTCAAGTGATCCCAATGCCAGTTCTGTTCAAGCCACTGCCCCTGCATGTGGCCAGCACCCCACAGCCATCAGCACACCTGCATTTGCAATACCACATCAGTGCAGAGAGCACTCAAGGAAACTGCCTGAAGCGCTGGGGGAAGGCATCCCCTTGTTCTCTGTGGGAGCAAGGAGTGCTTGCTCACACAGAGGAGTTCCTGAGTGTCAGCTCATCCACACTCAGACCACAGCAAGGGTTTTGCAGGAGCTTAGCCACAAATGAAGTAAAAATGCTTGATTTGCGTAATATAAGGAAATCTTTGAAAAATTAATGTAAATATACACAAAACAGTAATTTATTTTAACAAATTAGTTCTACAACTCAGAGTGTTAATTCTGTATGGAAACATGCCAGGTATACTCACCAAGGCAATAGCTGGGAATTAGTGTTGGAAGCCAGGCTACATTAGAGAAAGCAGAGGTGTGAAGAGAGTTAATTCGAGCCAACTCAGACACTCCTCCAGTGTAGGATAAAGGTCCTATGGGGTCTACTCGCCACAGAATCAGCTCACTGTAGATTGCATTTGGGTCATGGAATGTACGAGTTGCTGCATTTTTAAGTTGCTGCTTAGAAGAACCTTTCTTTTGTTTCATAGGATCCATCATCCTGTTTATCCTGTCGGGGTCCCAGGAAGTGTCTGACTCAGGAGTTAACAGAGCGTTGTGATGGGAAGATGTCAGCAGCAGTGGTAAAACAGAATGGCAGGCCAGATCATTGAGGTGAAAGCGGTGTCCACAGTACCTAAACTTATGGGATACAGTTAGCACAGTAGTGAAAGCTGATTTATCAGCAAAAGTAACTGCCCACTGATTGAGAGAGCCATCTATATGTTTGGAAATCATCATTACCACAGGAGAAATTATATTCACATTTTCACTGTCCTGGGCAAAGCTTGGTCCTCTGTTTGCTAGAGTTTTATCTGGAAAGTCCATTGTCTTCTGCTGTGCAGCACTGCTGTTGTCTTTTACAAAGACAGGGCAGGCATACATCATAATATTCTTGCTAAGGGAACTAGCATCTCCAGATGGAAATGCAACAGGAATCCTAGAAGAAAATGAAACCTAAAAAAAAAAAAAAAAGAAAAAAATTAGAATACATGAACTCAGCTTCAGCCTGAATAAATGCTAGCTGTTTCACAGGAAGTACTTAAAATGAAATTCCTACTGATGTTCAGCTCTACAGCAAAGGACACAGTGTTTGTTAATACCAAAAATAATAAAACCATTTCAAGTATACCATACCTGAACTTGTCGAAAGATGCCTGGAGTGTATTCATCTAAATACTTCACATGCCACACCAGAAAGGTACCATCAACAGGATGGATAGTAAAAAGCATATCTGGATTCCTGTTCCATTCAGTCAGGAGCAAGTCAATTTTCCGGTCTAACAGAACAGTCGGAAGAGGCAGGCGTGGGCCCACGAGCAGGGACGTTTTGGGGCTTCCCTCTCTTTCTCCATCTTCGTGTTCTGAAGAGCCTGTACCAGTCCCTGTCTCTGATTCTCTGTCTATAGACAAATCTGCAACAGAAAAGCAATGTGCCATTTTATCCATTGCAAAGATCTCCCTATCAGTTTCCTTTCGACATACAGTATTTTCCAATCTGCCAGTAGTAGTGTCCGATCAGAACCAACCAGATTACTAACCATGATCTAACTTCATATGTAAGCCTTTCTCTTTTTCTTCCGTTTCTTCTTCCTCTTCAGCTTCAACATCAAAATCTTGTTCTAGTTGTTGTTCAGAAATTTTTCTTAGATGCTGCATGAATACTTCAATAGAGGATGTAAAATGAAATTCTTTATTATTCAGCCAGTGGACAACAAAGCCTCCACTTCCTTCATCTATATTAAAAGCTGTTCCAGCCAACACCGATGGAATATCTGTGGACATATTTAAACAAATAAAAAAGCTATATATTGAATTATATAAAAATATATAAAGCTATATATAAATCTATACATTAACTACTCATCTTTTTATTCATATATGTATGTACACACACCTTTCACTTATTTTAGGTATAACATAATTTGTGCCTGCAAGATTAGAAAAGGGAAGATGCAGATCAAGTTTTTATATCCAATTATAATAAAAACAGTAAAGTTATTTTAAGGTCAATAAATTGACATGAAAATTTATTCTTATGTGAATGGTAAATGATACTCAATGGTTCTAACTGCTCAGTTTCATATATTGCAGTGTTGACTTTCATGTACAGACTTTATGTAAAATATGTCACTGCTCTTTAATCTTTTCCTTTAAAAATATTCTGCATTGTTCTATAAAATGCAGCTGGTTTCCCACCAAAAAACTCTGGTCCAGCTTTTTTTTTGATCACTACATCTTCTGTAGGATGCAATTACTCTATTCATCACATACCATGGCCCCCCAAACCCAAGAATCAAACACCAAGCAGACTGGAAATTTATGCTTTTTTTGCCTTGTGATCTGCAAAGATGACTTTAATTTGCTCATAGAGGTGCTGAAGGTATTCAGAATAAATTCAGCTTAATTTGTCTTAAAAAACTATGCCAAGTAACAGACTTCCTACAAGTTCCCTCTATTCGAGGGCAAAGCAAAGAACATGCATCTCAGCCCCCTTTATTCTTTTCACATTGTGCAAATACATTATTGCAGTCTAACAAATGGTTGTATTTCACCTGTATTAGGGTTGATGCTTGCTGCTATGTGGAAGTGACCAAGTGCATTTGCTTGATGGGAAATGTGACGCTGAACCTCATGAGTACCCTGCTTATCTGGCAGTACATCTGTGTGGGTAACAAGAACTGAAGATCTCCTTTGTCCTTTTCTCATATTTTTCAAATGATGAATTGTCTGTTGTAGTTATAAAACATAAATTAATAAATACCAAAAACACCGTAAGGTAAAAAGTCATGCTTATATAAAGCCTATAGCTTCTTTCTACCAAAGAAATGAAGACTAATTTCAAAAGGATTTTTTAAAATAGATTTCAACACAGATAAGTAACACTTATGTACAGCAGATCTGCCCAAAAGCAAAGCTCTTCTAACAGTCTTCTAAAAGTTCCTTTAATATCTATTCAACAACACCACAAAAATACACAGCATTTTTCACAACATTCATGAACAAGATTAGAACAATCTAAAAGCAGCAACTTCTGAGGTATAACTTTATAATGCATTATTTTTGTATGACTGAAAATTTCCAAGAGCATGTAGAGAGCACAGCTGATTTAATAGCCCAAAGTGTAACAAATGGGGAGTTCCAAGCTCCCCATTTGTTGATGGCCATGATATTTAAGAAGTAAAAACTTGGTCTGATTGTAATAGTCTACAAATGAGTGGTGGGGTGCTTTTTTGCTTTCTTATCTTATGATGGTTTTATATTGATAGCATAGAGATTGAGGACAACAGACCACCACTTTGTCATCCAGCAGGATCGTCTTTATTAAACACACTTGAGGATTCATATGCTTCTTCTGTGTACAAGTTTTAGGATCAGCTACGCAGCCAGTGATTAGGAGACTAACCAATCACACAACTAAATGGCAGAGCAGATGTTTCTTGCTCTTTTATCTCGGACACTCTCACACATCCCACACAGCCTTAGCTGAGACACTCATGTAGGTATTTATGGCTGCAGATGATCTTTGGTATGCACTTTCTCATGGGAAAAAGGTGCTTGTTGAGGTCGACCAGGAGCAGCTGCTTCTACAGATCGGTTTTCTCTTACTGTAAACTTAATAGACTTGCTAAGACTATAAGACTCACTGAAACAAAATTATCAAATGAAGTAACTAAAAATTAAAAGCATTTATTTACTCCTTTCATTGTCTTTATAACTGCAGACTTTCAGACCCAATCAGAATGAAACCACCATTACTACTCCACGTTAAACATTGTCTCTTCCCATCACTGTCAGTTAACTATAGAAAAAGTAAATTGGTTTTAAAAACATGGTGCTTGGATGCAGAGTCACAGTCTCTGGACTTTTTCAGTGCTTAGTAACAGACTTCAAAATTATGAAATAATTCAGACTATTCTGTAATGCATATAGGGACTACACCACATACGTTCTTAGAGCTTTAAATCCTTACAGTTTTAAGAACCATGAAATAAAAATTTGACAAATGAAGTATTTACCTCTAGTGCATGTTGTATTGTGTCCTTTTGCTTTCCAGACTGCGAGATGGTGCTGCCGATGCTGGAAGTGGTGGTTTCACAGATCTGCTCCCCCAGGAGAGTATCTTCGGGTAACAGCGTCTCTGCCCACAGCCGGCAGATGCCATCGAGGCATGACGTGAGTAACACGTTACAGACCAACCCCCTGATGGCAGACACAGCAAAATCACTGCCTGGGTAACTCAGCACAGACACAGCAGAAATCAGGGGAGTGTACAAGTATTTAGGAGTTACTGCTTTATCTAAATTTCTGCTTCTCCCCTAACTGAAGGTTAACCTGACTGTTGTTATTAAACTCGGTGATACAGACGTTTATGGGAAGGTGTTGGTACGCTTTGTTTCTTGAAAGTATAAGAAGAGAAATCTCATGTTCTTGATGGCAAAACATTAAGCAGAGTGTTAAAAACCCCACTTGATCAAAGGCTTGCTTGCTTTTTTAAAAAGGCAGCTTTCGAACCTGGGCATGTACTTGCTGATGTTCCGCCAGGAAAATCCTGTCACTGCTCGGGGATGCGCCAAATAAACGAAGGAAAACTGCACATCCTCTGAGCATTTCTTCTTTTCTTCATTCTCCTGGGGCAGAAGAGATGACTTCCAACCAGTCATAGGATACCAAACCTTTAAGAGGCAGTCATCCTAGGTGAAGCAATAAAAAACCAGGGGGTTAGGTAGCTGTAATTAAAAATGTAACTAAAAGAAAATCCCAAATAATAAGGAAACTGCTGTTCTGGTATTGTTCATGAAAACTTGGCCCAGAACTAAAATTCATCTCACTGTTTAACTAACAGTAAGTGCAAGCAAAAAATGCTTACCTACTGAGATTTGTAAACCAAAGGGAATCATTCAAATGAGAGGGTGACATTAAAGAGAATTGTTAATTGAAAATTTAGCTTGAATAGTGATTAAACAAAAAGCATTGCAGTCTGAAATAGAACTGATAATTGAGCCCAGAATTCACTAAATAAAAACCTTCTCTAATTTATCCAGACATGTGCATATTACACCAGTTTAAATGTGTGTGTTCTGTCATAATGATCTCATTACTTTCAACAGAAGTAGAAAAAATTGTTTATGCATATCTGAAAATTCATCTAAGTATACTTAATCTAAAAAAAATCAAATATATATATACACATAAAAACATACAAATCTGTATCACTGTCATTCAAGTATCCAGTAAGAGTACATTGCTAAATCCAATTACTTGTTGCTGAAATTCATGGAATTACACAAAAATACAGCATTACACAAGATCACAATTTACCTTTGCTAAGACTACAATAGAGTTGATGGTCCGGGACTATTCATTTTACTTTTGTCAAGCAAATGAAAAATACTGCAAAAACTCAATTTTTTTCTTTGTCCTCACCTTCCCAGCTGTTGCGAAATATTCACCATCAGGAGACCATGACATCAAATGTACTGATGTTGCAGTCCTACAGAATACAAGAGCAAGTTAAGTGAGGTCTATTTATTCTAAAACATCATTCCATAGGTATTCAGCTGATTCAGTGTTACCATTCATTATTTAAATTAAATATTAAATTAAGTAAGGATTAGATTAAGTATTTTATAGTTGTTGCTTTAAGCATACTTTATGAATAGCAGAAGCATAAAAATATTTGCTGCAATGAAACAAAATAGTATTTTCACACTTTTATGAAAAAAAAAAATTGGTTTAAGTACAGCAAGCCTAGGTTAGATCCAACAGGAGTGAGGATTTTTTATTTGGAATAACTTACATTGTTTGAATTTTATGGTATTTAAAAGCACATTTTAAAATACAGGTGAGGTAGCACTGCAATTTCTCTTGAAACAAAAATTATCTCACTTGCACTGCCAGACACATTTCCAGTCGTTTAGAACCGGGAGAACTTTATCATCCTTGATCTGATTGTTGGCATCCTCATCTTCATCTTCCTCTAGGATGTCATCAGACGGAGGGGCCCACAACTGCAGGAAGTCTGTTGCTGTCAGTAACCTGTTACCTGGAAGGGAGTGATACAAAGCTATGGAACCAAGATGATGAAGGCATGCTGAAAGATTCGGCCTCTTGTCATATTTTGTTGTGACTTACTCAGAACAGGTTGAAAGCTAAACTTTAGTCCGTTTAAAATATGACAGGGTCATCTTATAAAGATCTGTGTCTAGGTACATGGCTGACTTTAATTGTGCTGAAGTTCTACTGCCATGATTATTACTGATAATTAAGTCAGTTAACAAGACTGTGATTCCCAAACTAAGATCTTACATAAGAGACTCAAACACGTGGCACAGCATCTCAACAAGTGTTAACTGTAGCCTCACATTTTATGCAACACTGCCTGAGAGGAGGTAATTTAAAATTTCCATATTCAAGTTCTCACTTTATAACAATAAAAATATTTTGTGTTCAAGTCATTCTAACTACAAATGTCGAACTTCACAAATGATGCATTACCTTGAGGATCCCAGGCCAGGTTGTAAGTCATAGAACTGAGGAAGAATTGCCCAGTTTTTAGCCACTGACACTTCAGTTGCTGTAGTATAAAAACAGTAAAGGATTAATTCTCACATCAACAGCTAAACATAAAGCTGTTGCTATTTCCTTCTATATGAAATTGCTATTAAGCCTTTTGCAAAAGTATTCAGTGGCAGATTGCTAAACCTAGTTTTAATATGCTTTTAGATTGTTCTGTAAAATGTAAATGCATCCCAGGGTGCCCTGCAAACCAGATCTGGCCCTGTCCCACACACAAATAGATCTGTAGATTATTTTGTTCTACTGTGATCATAGATTTACAGGAACATAAGGAATGGCAGTATAGATGCCACAAAGATTGTGAAACCTGCTTGAGAACATCCTTAAAGCTTGAGTGCTCGGTCATGGCTGTGCTGTTCAAACAAGTCTGGGTGCACTAAGGTCTATGTTGTATTTCTGTACTGCATCTCTGACAACCCCTTCAAATACGAAATACCAACTCGTCACCATGTCATTCTAGTATGAGATCCAAGAACAAGATGTTGGGAACTTAGGAGAAGTGCAGTCCACAGTTCAATTCATGCAGTGGAAGAGTCTACCCATCCAGTTTTATTATGAATGGTGGAAACTGTTTATCCATTAGTCTTTTGTGTGCTGACATAATATAACAAAAATAACTGGCAAGACAGATTTCTGTCTCTTCTAAGAGCCTAAATGGAATTACAATTATGAAATACATACTTACACAATTTCTTTTATGAGAATTTATACCAAGCGGTTCAAAAATGCAAACAGCGTTTCCATATGATGCTGCAATCTGGGGAAAGAAAAAAAAAGTTAAAGACTCAAAATGTAAGGTTTGGAGGTCAGTGGAGTAAGTGCTCCTTAGTATTCCAAACCAGCTAAAGAATATCCAGTACCTCTTCTATGTGCCAGTGTACTTGAAAAGTGAAATTAATACAAATGTAATCAACTGTGTTATGGGAATATTTTCTTAAGTCATTTGAGAAAAACATACTCCTGAAGAAGCCCACCTTTCAGATTTTAACTCTAAGCAGGGCAGACATCTCATTCAATGGCACAAACACTGTCAGTCAGATGTAGTATATCCTTCTGGGGAAACTACTCTTAATGCATAAGGGAAAGCTGATGCCTTCACTGCTTCTGCTCGTGTTCTGTGTACTTCACAGCTAACTAATGCAATAATTATTAGTGTCTGTGTCTCTAGATTCCATTTTGTATCACTAAATCACTGAATAATAGTTACTAGAAGCAGAAAGTAATGCAATTTTATTTTAAAAATGCAAATACATTTTGAGAGGAGACAAATGGTAAATAGAAAAACTGAAGTACATATGCCATTGAATCCCTCAGTTTCTTTCACCCACTTATTTCACAGAAACCTCTAAACACAAAATAGTCTTTATTAAGTATTAATCTGGGTCTGTTCCTAACACTCATATGCTTATAAGTACTTCTGACAATCTTTAAAATTCCTCTTTCTTCTTTAAAAGATTTTTAAAATAAAAACTATTTAAGTCCTTCCCATTCAGGATCTGGTTTCCCCAATACAGAAATGATGCACAAGTTTCACAACATTTATTATGAAATCTCATTTCTTCCTTAGGGGGAGGGGGAGAGAAGGTTGCGACAACACAGCCAGTCCCAAAGTAAAGCACAGACTGTGAGTTCAGAGTCCTGAATGCAGAACCACCCAGGGCTTTGTGGTGATCTTGTAGGGCCCAACTCTGAAGCTGGAACCATTCCAGTTCTGATGCTATGCTGTAACTAATGCTTCTGTCCACATTTTGTGACACCTCTTATTGCAGGTCCCAGAAAGGAATAAAAACCATTGTTACAAGATGTCTCCTGCTTCCTCTACCCTCTTCCCTCCCTCAAATTACTAATAAATTAAAAGGATTCTCACAGTAACATAAGACTAACACAAGAGGTGTTACTCAGAAAGTCCCAGATGAGTAAACCATGATCTTTGTCGTGAAATTAACTCTTTCATTCCATTAAGTATTATGTTGTCATTTAATTATTTTAGAGTATTCAAATTTTAAAAATTCTATACAGATTTATTCAAATCCTTACCCTGCCTTGTCGCTGGGAGCACTCCACACAACTGACCTGGATGTTTCCATGTTTAGCACCGGGAATAATTTGCACACATTCAAAGTCATTTGCCAGAATAACAATGTCACAACCAGAGCCATATGCCTGAAAAAATGTTTAAAGGAAATAAAATTAAATGTTTATTTTAAAAACGAACTGTTTAAAACACTTGTACACAACTGATGTTTTGGAAGCTGTGAACATCCCAGTTAAACAAGAAGCTACAATGTAGCGCGTTTGTTCCTCACTAATTCAATGAGCAACAAGTAGAAACAAAGAAGCAAAGGAGACCAAAACTCTGCCCGGGTTTAAATCAAGGCAAACAGAAACTGTAAAAAAACCAACCAAACCCCCAAACTTAAATCTAGAACTCGATCTCTGTGTTTACTTTTTCTTTTGTTGATTTTAGATTTTAGTTGATTTTTTAAAAATCCCCTCCAATTCTTGTTGCCTCTTAGAGGAAGGCAGCCAAGCCAGGAGCATTTCTTAATGAATTTGCAAGTACATTTCTTAAATAAGTGTGTGTTCTGCCTCCCTTCCTGCCTTTTTTTTTATTATTGTTTTTTAAAAAGATTGTTAAGTGATTCTCTTCTATAAGAATGCAATTGCTGAGCTTTTCTGAGTTTTAAGAAGTGCACATTACCGTAAGACTGTAAACCAAAGATTTCTCTTGGATATACTGTTGAGCAACACACACTATATTCTAAGGAATTTGTTTATGAACTAGCTATAGAACAGTGATAGCCTGCAGCACGTTTTATTGGCAGGATAAATATACACCTGTCTGCCAACCTTTCACCTGTTCTAAAAAGTTTAATCGCTCCAGATTATCAGTCCCACTGAGCTCCCACATTCAGGCGTAGAAATCTCTCCCTAGGATCTTTCTACCACTAAGCCTTTTACAGTAACCAGTTAGAGCTGGAAGTCTCTTTCCTTAAAGTAAGTTTTCCTTTGATTCCAATACAGTAGGCAGAAATTTTGTATCAGCTGAGTTAAGCAGAGAGTGCAAGTCCTCCACAGTGAATTTCAGATGGTACAAAATTACTTATCATTTTAACTTGCCCACTGGATTTTTCACAAGAATTTCCAAAATACTGAGTCAGTCCTTGCCCTCTCCTTTGAGATCAATCAGTGTAAAGGCCACTTGTACTGTAAGTGTATTTGTGAGTATTTGTATTGATTTACATGACCAGTGCCCCTTGGTGGTTGCACTAAGATAACGGTGCAAGATCACCACTGGAACTAGAATGGACAGTTTAGGTCTCATGACTTTCTGGGTCTACTTCTAATCCTCCTGGGAAGGAGCAACAAGTGAGAAAGGGTGATAAAAAGGGCTTAATTTAGTGAAAGTACGTCACTGCATGAAACAGAAAGGAACAGCAATACAAGCAGCAAAGCAGAAAATCAGTCCCCAGAAATTAACACATCATACAACTGCACACACAAAAATGAAAACTGCAGATAAGACAGATTGTCTAAAAGATTTCCAAGGTCATCTCACAAAAATAGAGTGACACAGTGCTGTCTGAGACATCAAACCCACACTGCTGTTCTGGGAAGCACTGAGGAACTGATACTGGAGTGATTCACAATGTAAGCAGGATTGCTGAAAGGTGGTTGGAGGGAGATTATCTGTGTAACAGAATATCCCAGCTCCTTGATGACTAGGCTAGGTGATTATTAGACCCGGTCTGGAAGGGAATAAGTTATTATTAAAATTGAATAGGATTATTTCCAGAATGTAAGCGAATGAAAGACAAGATTCTGAAATAAGTTCTGGCATTGAACATGAAGTCCTTTTGTTTTGTTACTTTCCTATTTTTATAGTGGGATTTTTTACAAAACAATCTTCACCAGTGATGTTGAATGCTGGACAAAACAGTAAAGGTTCCTAAGCAGGAAGGAAGAAGACTGAGACCAGGATGTGAATGCCCAGAAACAGACAGGAAAATAAAAGCACATCCTCTTGTTCCAATAATTTATTCAGAATTCTAATATTCACAAGAAATTGATTCTCCTAGTTAAACTTCAAAGGGTGAGCAAATAAAACAGAAAAGAATTGACTCATCTTCTTTTTAATAGTCTTCCTCATAACTACTAATACAAACCTACTAAGAGATGTGACTTAAATTATCTAAGTAAAAAGAGGTGCTGATCCACTTAAAGCGAGGACTTAAACCTTTCAAATCCCCTATTCACTGTTGGTATTGATAACTTGAGTTGCAAATTTCAAACTACATTACACATAACTTACCACTAGTTGCAATTTTATTAGCAAGACACATGTATGTGTGTCTCAGAAATTATAAAAGGAAAAGACTTCTCAACTTCAGTTTCCTTACGCTCACTGTTCTTAAACATGCCCATTTGCATGTGTGTGTACAGCTCACAATGCATGAAACAGAAAATATTTTATACTTGGCTATGTCTGTTTATTCTGTGAAGCAAAAGAATTCAGTGTCTTTCTCTTTAAACATTTTAGTTTTTCATCTCTCCTGTCCCCTACCTGCACTTATTCCAGCAACAAAGCATTAAATTTCCAGCTAATTATACTGTTTAGCATATTTTTACAAAGTTAAGTAAAAAGGTGGTTCTGAATTAAAAGCTTGATTTACAGAAAAACTTTTTTCCTGAAAGAATCATCAAGATGCAGAGGTTTCTTTCCTTCGTGAGATCTTATTATTGTCACTTGTACCCATCCTACTCTTTGCCTGTGTTTAGTGCTGCACCAACAAGTGACTCAGCAGACCTGAGTGTCCTGTGCCAACAGAGGGGATCCCTCGGTGAGGGGCTTAGGCACAACTCATTCCCAGCAGCAGGTTACCAGCCCTCAGCTCTAGGTTCTTAGAGCAAGTGCTGCTGTCTCTTGGTTCTGGGGTTATTTTCTGAGTGTAGATATTTATTCCGAGAATGTGCCTTATTTCTTGCAAATATATTAAAGTATATTTACCTTAGATCTTAAAATTATTTTATGAAGTAAATTCATTAGAATGCTTTGAAAAAGGTCCATATACTTTTATGCATGGAAAGATATTTTCATATTTCATGTTATATGCCTAAATACAAGTTTTTCATTTGATTACTTCCATGCAGCTTTTCTGATGGCTTCATTACATTAACATGTTTATACTTGAAGAGAGCACTTTTCTGTTAAATCCTCTTTTCTTCTGTCCTGTCACTCCTTAAGCTGGTAATGCAGCAGAAACACCCCACACTGAGAAAGAACAGGGAAGTGTCATAATATTTAACATCAGTAGCTCCTTCTTAAGGATTCAGCTGACATCTTCATGAGATCATTCATGCCACCACAGGCCTCTCCTGCCAGAGAAACAGTGGCCACAATATTGGTGGTAGCAGACCGACAGCCTGCATAGCCTGATAAAAGGAATGGAAAATTGGTAAGCCATACAGCCAGGAAAGATGGAAAATAAGGCACTGAGATACTGTAATGGATGAGAGCAGCACTGAGCTCTTAAATAAACAGAATTATGAGCAGTGACTGAACAAAACAAGTGCAGTAAGAACCACCCACATGGAGTATCTGCCAACCTCCATTCCTAATGTCACTGATAACTTCAAGGAGAAAATTAAATGGAGCTGCAAAACCGCCAGAATGCAAGGATGACTTGCAGGATCCATAAGCAACTAATAAGCTGTAGTTTGCCAATGTCTGCTCTGTCTGTCAAGATCTGGGACCACTGAAATGAACAATGACAAAGCTTTAATTGAATGCAGGAGCACCACACAGAAGTAGGACATTGTGTCCTACTGTAAGAGTTTATGCTATATGCTCAGTTTTCAGATAATATGAAAGCAGCACATGCATCTGTCTCTTTCAGCTGCTCATGTTTTCTGGTTTGCTTCTGGAACTAAGAGACAGAGAAACAATTATTCCTTCACATTTTCATCTTGGTTTTTCTTTATACAAATATTTTTCTCTGTACAAAAAAAGAGAAAAAATTATTGTCTTTCTATAACCTGCAACTCTTTACAAATTCAGCATAAGTGTAATAAAACACAAGTCCTCAAGCTCCTGTGTGTACTGTTAGGGATGCAGAGGCATTTCACGATGGTAAATGATGTGGAAGAAACAGAATCAGCCCACAGTGGTATAAAAAAAAATAAATTCATAAACATCTAAAATGACATAAACTAAAACATCTACTGAAACCTGAATTAAAGTCTGTACTTAAAGGGCTTAAAGGACTCCTCTAGTAAAACAACACTCGTCCTTAAGTTTCTGGCTATGAATAGTAAGCATAAGATGCAGAAATTCCTCCACCTTCCGCTTAGCGATGAAGACACCTGAATTCTGAACCGTTTCCAAACTCTCATCAATGGACACAACACTTACACTTCCTCCCCCTCCTCCTTCCAAGTACTACTAGAATTACATACCCTTAATGCAAGCTAGCAAAATAACTGAGAAACAACTCCTAGCCCACTACTAGCCTATGGCCTGTAGAACAGGCTTTCCTAAACTGATACGAGACAAATTCATGATTAAATACAATATGCTTAAACATACAGAGATAAAAGAACTTAGTAAGGATTCAGACACTAAGCATGTCTAATTCAATTTACATCAAAACAGTGCAGAACATATAGATACATGTAAATAGTAATAAATAACTGAGTGGGATTTGCAAATAAGTGTTTTGAGAAGGATGAAGTAGTAAAAAAGTAGGAGAACCCTACAGAGCAGAGAAAACCTATTCTCAGTTGCTGTATCTTGTGGACATCTGTGTGAATGAAGAATTTGCTGTTTTCAACGAGGTAAAAAAATTTACATGGGTGTGGGAGACTCATCTGCAACAGCTTCTGAAATTCATCACACGCAGCTCCAGGCCAAGTGTCAGTACTGACATGGAACATGTCAGGAAGCTTGTTCTTTTCAAAAATAAAAAATAATTTTTTCTCACTTTTATCAATAAAGTTCTTAGATGCCCCTAAAATCTGACATTCCGATTTTTCATTAGGAATGTTTATAGTTCTGTATTTTGTGCAATTAGTGCAGAAGTAAATATTATTTCCTCTTTGTCTGACACTTGAAATTTTTATACTTATAGAATCCAGCCTCTAGGTAAATGACATAGCTATTTTTATCTATTTATTTTTAAACCCAGACTAACCTTAGAAACAGTTACACTCTGTTGTAGCTGCTTAACCAGCTCTTTCAGAACAAAAGCTAAGTGAAATCAGCTGTGGTTTGAAAAATGCATTTTCTACCTTAAAAAGCTTGTTAGCTGACAGTTAGACTGCGATGTACAAATACCTCTTCTGTCAAGGCAGGATGTGTGCTGTGAGGCCCTTCTGCTCAAAGCTCAACTCTCAACCTTCTGTAAACTCACTTGTGGAACACAGTTTACAATATTTGCTGAAGTGGGAACATGAATTAACAGCAAGCGGAAAGGCGCACAGAATTATTCCCAGAACTTCTGCCATTCATTACTTCAACCCTTTGCTTAAGCAGAGCCATTTTCAGAGCTCAGGCGAAGGAGGTTGAAGAGACTGTCTGGTGCAAGACAGCATTATGGAGCTATTTTGCTTCTAATCACCTTTCAGGCAGTTTTTCCTGTGCATCACCCGCTCTGCCAGACTGGCCACAACACAGCCACAGCACCCACAAGGCAGTTTGCTACCACACATCTCTGTGCCTCACCCCTTCCTTAGGAAAGGCTGGATTAAATGTCAGGATTGCAGCAGGCAGATGTGGGAGCAGAGGAGGAAAGAAGCCTGCACATTTCAGAATAAGCACTGACAAATCCTTTGTAGCCAACCTACAGCAACTGTCTCTATTTCTTTGGATCTGTATAGTTTTATGCAGTTGCTAATACTTGTTTTTATTAGGCAAAGAAAACAACAGTGGAAAGATTCTTTTCCCTGTCTTGTTCTCAGCATAACTACATGACTCTTACCAAAGCTTTAAAAAAGTTGAGGCAGACTGTGTTACCATCCTAGCTCTAGCTACACTGACTTGGAAATTAAAAGCTTACCTTTATCCCCAGCAAGGAGTCATGTAAACAAGCCAAGGACAAACCACAGAAGAAAGGAAGAATGAAGAGCCTGAGAATTGCAATGTCCCTAGTCAGGTTAGAAGAAGATGTGTTTCTTCTCTCAGAATTCTCAGTCCTTTTCTGGACTTAGGTATCTAAAGCACATTCATCTTAAAAGGAAGCTTCTTCTCCTACTCCTCCTCAAAATAAAAGGGAAATAGCTCCAAAACTATTAACTAGTGGGTACATATATAAATGTACCCAAGCCATTATTCTGCTGTTGAGTATTTTTAACAGGAGTGATTCATTTCTGCACACAAAAAAGCTGTTTTTCAAGTGCCTGTGATGAATCAGTTGTAGCAATTTTGAACTTTCCTCACACATTTTCGACGCCCAAACATCTCCCAAAACGTGAGTGGGCACATGCGCACACAAACAGCAGCTCCTGTGCACAGCCCCGTGGGCTCACACAGACACCTATGGGTTCACAGCTTGCTGTGCACATCTCCCTCGCCCTCCTGCCCTTTCCCTGCTCTGCTGGTGCTGGGGCTTCAGAGCAGGCCTGCAGAGCCAGGCTCTGCCACCTGAACTGCAAAACCTGCCTCAGGATCTGAGCTGAAGTTATGACTCCAAACAGCTCAGTGGTTTGGGGGCACAAAGCTACGCCCATACAGGTGATGTTGACCGACAGAATTTGAGGTTAGGCACTAATAAACCACCCGCAGTTAATGGTAGACTATGATCTAGGTAACTAATTTCCTAAGAATCTGGATATAAGACCCCAAACTGTTCTTACCCATACAGGTTACTACAGGATCAAGGTCTAAAAGAGCAGGAGATAATACTAGGAGTACAGAGAATGAAGAAAAAGCAAAGAAGAAAGTTACAGCTATGAAAGTCCAGAAGACATACTTACTAAAACATACTTATCTCTTTACTTTCTTGCTTCCTGTATTATTAAAAATTTGACACAGCAGCCAGAGAAGACAGTGAGGTCTGTTATATGTAGTTCCCTAATTAACATCCTACCAAGCAATTCTGCATTGTTTTGGAAGACATTACTTTTGCTCTTGGAAAATTCTTGTATAAACCACAATATACATTATCATTCATTACTGATGTTATCAAAACCATGACAAGAATTAGCATAGAGTTGTGTTGCATAATACCATTTGATTGACTTTCCAAATTGTCATAGTAAAAAGAAACACATTAGAATCTGAATATGAGTAAGTGACTTCTTATATAAATATCAAAAGTAACAGAGGTCCCTTTAATAGCAGTATGGCTGCATAGCAGCAGAACGAGGAAAATAAAGACAAACATGGCACCTTTTATTTCTTAAGACTCTCCAGCATTCATTACTGAAATAAGAAATCTATGATAATCCATTGTAAACTTTAAATGTTTCACGAGTCTGCTGACATTTATCTTACACCAAAAAGGATGCTCTGCATCATTTCGCTTGGAACTGGTTTGTGCCTGGGAGATTATCTTTTTAATACAAAATGCAATGAGAAAATTGATTCCCAAAGAATAAGATACTGATTAGATGGCAGCAGGAAAACACTGCAGAAGCTGATCGCTCACTAAAATCAAAGCATACCAAGCATACATAACCTAACGAAGTAAAATTTACATTAGAAATTGACAATAAACAAACATAGCCTGTGAATGAGAAACAGATTGTTTTATAAACTACGGGGCTCTTGAAATTCACTTAGTGTATCTCTTTATCATCTCCTTCTGTTTCCTTCCCAGTTTGAGAGGAGCATTTAACAAATTTGTGTTATATCAACCTCAGTAATGGAAGGCAGACGCTCATCAATAGCGGGCAGGCTTCGTCAGAACCACAGTGCAAGTGGCTGTGTGCGCTTTGCAGATGAGACATAAACACACACACACAAATATATAAAAAAAAAAGAAAAAAAAAAAAAAACGGACAGACAGGAGCACCCAGCGAAATCCGAGGACACACACCCGGGGGTTTCCCCGGCTGCTCCAGAGGACGGAGCGCTGGCCAGGGCTGCCAGGCGATCCCCGGCTGCCCCCAGATCCCGGCTCCGCCCGCAGCGCCCCACGCCCGGCCGGCTGCCCCCTCCCTGCGCTGTCCCCGGGCCTACGGCCGCCGTGCCCAGGCCGCCCCCGGCCTACGGCCGCCCGTTACCGTGAAGGGGGTGTCCTGCACGCTGCCCACGGAGTACCC
>VXAD01003130.1:713808-919744 GCA_013399195.1 Dicrurus megarhynchus
GGCGCTGAGGGGGAGCGGTGTGCTCAGCCCGGCAGGTGCGGCCGCTCCGCCGCCCGGCTCGCACGTCTGCCTCTCTCGGTAGCTGGACATACATGTATAAATATATGTCTGTGTGTATCTATATATATATATATATATATATAGTGCTTCTGAGGGCGGATTGGTTTATTTCCGTTAAGGATCCTGTGCTTTGGTCATATCCTAGAGAGCTTGGGATGCTCTCGGGAATGCACCAGCGCCGCTCCAGCAGAGCCCGCAGCGGGGACAGGGACGTGCCCGCAGTGTGGGGACTTTGAGTAAGGCGTTCAGTTGAATTTCACGCTCAGTAAGTGACCTCACAGAAGATACGGAGAAGCTTTTGCTGCTTCATTTGTAATAACGGCCAAACACTCCTGAAAACGAAAGCCTTTGCCTGTCCTTCTCTGTGTCAGAGGTGTGGAGAAGACTGGATCCTGAAAATTGTTTGGAAGGGATTCTAAACTCTGAGTGGGGGAAGAAAAATACTCTGTATGCTGTGTGTCATGAGATAAGGAAAATTCTCAGTTTTCTTGGCCCGGGCCAATAGAGCAGTCTCCCTATTGCTAACAATTGAAGCTGCAAAGCTCACACTCCTTTAATGTCTATGGCAGTATTGCCTGAGCCAAGACTACAAAATTCATCCCACCTTGTACTGCTCCTTAGAAGTGTTCATCTCTTACTGCACAATTGAATGCTACTCGAAGTGTAGAGGTAAATAAACGCAAAGTCAAGCTACATTTGAATGGAAAAAACGTTGTCGTGAAAATACTTCAGATTTTGTCTACCCCCATGCTTGTTAGAAGCAATCCCTTTGTAAAAGGAGCAGTGTCTCCAGCTGGGGTGAAAGGGAAAAAGGAAAAAACCATTTTGATCTCCAGCTGTCCTGGTTACACGTGAAAGCACTATGTAACGTTCATATGCTTCCATCACTATTCCGTAACTTCTCTGATTGAAAGCTCTTCCACGTAAGATGTGTAATAGCTTACAACTGATTTTTATTTTGAGTAGGACTTTTTTTTTTAAAAATGCATGCAGCAGGACTTAGAAGCAAAAACAGTTTGGTGGGGCTTTTTTTGTTTTGGTTGGAGTTTTTGTTTGTTTGTTTTAATGAGCGGAACAAAGTCCAACTAATACCCAAGAAGGGCAGCTGGCTTTTGGATTGTGCTGTAATGAGAATGAACAGTAATCTAAAGGAAAGGGTTTTCCTGGTTGTGGTGGCACAAAGTCTTCAGAGAAAGCAAAGTACCTGCAGGATTGGTTCATTGTTGCTTGGTAGAGACATGATGAGGGAGAGTTTTGGTTTCAGCTCAGTGTTCTGTCACCTAAGGAGAGTATGACTGTAGCTCTTGTGTAAAATACTGGGTTTGTGGCTGCGGAAACCTCTAGACGTGGCTGCCTCTGTGCACAGAACTTTGAGCGAGAGTCATTCTGCAAGTATCTGCAAATAAGGCCTCCACATTCTCCCTGAAAGCAAATATTTTCACCTGAGTTTCATTGACAGATCGTTTTACCCACCTGAAATCATTCTTCCTTATTAGTGACTTAAATACTTCATGTTACAGTAATTTTTAGTGCATGTGACTGTGATTTCTATACCTGAGACCGTGAAACAATCTCTCTCTTTCATGTATATATATATATATAAATGTATGTATAAAATGTAAATATATATATGTATATATAAATGTAAATAATAGGAAAAAATATGTAAGGGGCCTTCAATATTTTAATTTCCCCTTTAATTCTTGACCATCTTGTTGCTTTAGTCTATTACTTTATTTTCTTTTTAACTCTAAACAAAAGCTCCTGCAGTCCTTCTGCTGGAGTCTGTTTGCCTGTGGAATTCCCTGTTTTGGGAATTCTCTGGGAATATGACCAAACGAGAGGATCCTTAACTTTGTGAGAAGGGAACTTCCAGCACCTCAGGAGAGTGGCAGCTGTACACAATCAAAAGCTCTATTTAATTTATGCTAGTAAGCTGCAGCTGGAGCTGCCTTAGGTGGTGTTTTAAGACTGTGTTAGGAAGGCTGAGCGTGCTTTGCTCCTGGCTTGGTGTGGCAGGATGGATTAGGTGTCCTCTCAAGGCTGTCTGCATCGTATATGGGGGTGATTGGATGGCTTTGCCTTCTGCTTCTCCAGGTACAGACCCAGAGGTGTTCAAAGGCTGAGACTTCAGTCATCTTTTCTGCTGCTTCCAGAGAGAGAGGGAGGCAGAGGAAAGGGATCCAAATTTAGAGGACAAACACTGAACTACACATATGCTGTGGAGAAATAACTGGTTCTATTTGCTCTAGGAACTAGAATTTTCACTTAGCTAAAGAAAGTGGTGTTATACAAAATAATCAGAAGTAAATATGATGCTTCTATATAGAAACCATCATTATGTATTGAAAAATCTAACTATTTCTTCTGGTTTTGCTTAGGGGTAAGAGACAGGAGAATTGTTTTGCCTTTGGCAAAAGGTGTGTTTAATGGGAAGGCAGAAAATTCAAAAGGTTTTACAGTGACATCAGCCTAGAGAAAGAAAACACTTATAAGAGGCATTATGCCAGGTAAATATGTATGCTGGACTGCCTTTTATTTCAAAGGTGAAATGCTGCACTTCAGCCTTGCTATCTTGAAACTTGAAGAACACCCCCTGTTTCAGCCACTTTGTTGGGTTTTGTGCTCCTGAAGGCCTTTACCATTTCACAAAAAATAGAGCTTCTGAGCACCATGTTTTTATGAATCTATGAATATTGTCCTCATGATTCTTAATGGTTGTCTTAAATCTTCACTGGGTACTTGGAGAGTATTTTTCCCTGAAGAAAAGCTACTTGTCTGTTTTTTCTCTAGAACTCAAACTCAGGTGTTAACCTGGAGAGAATCATGTTCTTTGATCCATAAGATGAAACCTCTGTTCTCTGCTATTAATTTCTGGACTGTAATGTGATTTTTTTCTCTACCTTTGCTGTTACTGTTTGAACAAGTTTGTGTCCAGAATCTTAATTTGTGAACTGTTGTTCATTTCTGTTGTTCAATCTCTGTGTGTTTCTCTAGAAGGCTTTAAAGGCATTCATTCACCCGTGAGGGATGGTCATTTCTTCTGTACTCTTGAAAAGACCTTGCTACAACACAACTTTTGCTTGTTTTTTTTTTTTTTAAGTTCATGGTAACTGATGGTCTTGCTTCCCTAGGGATATCTAAATGCTGAACACTTTTGGCTGTTCATAGGTGTCTAAAAATCTTCTTATGAGTTTAGGTTTGTGTTGCTTTCTTGGTAGCTCTTATACTGGGTATTTCTTCAACTTCAAGGTGCCCTGTTGCTAATACATCCTGACTTTATAAAAGTCATTAAGAATCTGTAATGGCAGAATTTTCCTCTTGTGTTATTTTCTTTTAGCTTTCCATGTGGTACCGTTCTTGAATTTTCCTGGTGCCCATGTAGGCTGTTTTTGAAACAACATGCAGATCTGCATGTTGCATGCTGTGTGCTTTTTGCCTAACACTTTCTGCAGGGACCTGAATGCATCCTAATCCAACATTTTTAATGCTCACCTGCTTTTGGTAAGACCATAACTACCTTAAGGCTATTGTAATATTATCCATGCTTCCAAAGACTGTAGTATAGGTTTTTAAGCTGGAAGTAAAACCAACCAAGATTGTAACATTATAGCTGTCAGTCTTGCTTCCTTTGAGCTGCAGGTGCAAATAATGTATGTAATCGTGTGCATTTAGCTGCTGAAAGTGACTGTGAACCTCTTATTATATTGTTCTGTTTGCAATATTAAAACCCAATAAACACTGTCTTTTAATCTAAAGGTATAGTTGTGTTTGGTGAGGAAGAAGAGTGGAAAGAGTATCTGCACTGTTTATTTGTTTTTTTCTTTAGATGCTCAAGCAGAGGCTCTGAAAGCAACACCTCGTGCCCAGTGTACCTAGCTAGGTGTTCCAAAGTGCCCTCTGGAATATCTCACTGTTTACTGTCTGTACGGGGAATGCATTACAAAAATAAGTGTGAAGAATAAGACTGAATTTTCCCCTGTGCAGCATGTTACTGTTGGGTGTAATGGATGCACTGTGTGCCAGTTGCTGGGGTTTAGTTTGGTTTTTTGAGGCTCTAATCATTAACTCCAAAGTACTCCTGACTCTTGCATAAACACTTAAGGTGAACCATTGCTAATTAACCCAATGGCTTTTTCTTGTGCTGAGCTCAACAGTGCAATTTATCTCTGTGGGCTGTGGCTTGGGCAGTATGAATGTGTTTACTGTGGGTAATTTTGAGACCACAAGTATTTTATTTGCTTTATGCATTTCCAGGCAGCCTGTCAGGGCAGATATGAATCACTCAAAGTGAAGTAAAGTAGTTATCAATATTCCATCTTACTATCATAACTCTGAGGCATCTCTTCAAGTCTGCTTAGTGTGGAAATTTATATCGAGATATTGAGGGAGTTTCTTATGTCTAATTGACTTTTAAAAAGCTGAGGATATAAACCAGACCACATAGTTAATAATAACTGGGACTGTATGAAAGTCTGATATTCTCCTCCACATCCTCTGCCTCCCAATCAGAATAAAAAGTTGAAAATCAAAATCTTCTGGAAAACTAAAATAAAAAACTTTTTAAAATTCCATACGCACCCTCACTTCAATTTGGCTGCCTTGCAGCAGATCTTGGTTTAACACCTGCCCATAATTTGTGTCCACAGAAAAGCCTTTGAAAGTTTCTTGCAGTAATACATAAAGAACATTAATATTTAAGGTATATGCAGTATTCTAAAAGTGGTATCTCTGGAGGGTATCTCGAGAACAAAGTGCTGTCTATGTATTCGGTTGCTAAAATGAATCATATAAGGTTTCTAAGAGGTAGCAGTAAGTTTAGGGATGACAGGTGATATGCAAAGCTCTATGGACTTCATAGTTTCAAACTGGTGACTGAATTATTTGGGATTTGTATTACTCTAATAAATAATGAAAAGTAAGTAACTGTTGACAATAAATGTTCCCCCAAGGGGATTATATATGCAACAACTCAGTTCTTTGTACCTTCTCTCCAGGGAATGTGAGAGGCCTGCAGAGGTTTCAAACTGGAGCTTCTCAATGCAGAGACAGATGAGGATTGCTGGTTCCTGTGTCAACACATTGGTGAGGAACATGTGGATTTTCTCTGCTCTTCAAACTGATCTGCAGCATGCTGCAGTACATGTTAAAGTGAAATTTGCTTGACTCCTCATATTATATAGTATTGAGAATCTCTAGGGTTATTTTGGGATGTGAACTGTGTGTTCGGATCTTGCAGACAATGCTGAGATTGTAATAAAGATGTATGCTTGTGAAAGAGATTCTCTTCATCCTCCAGCTGCACATGGGATATGAGAAATGAATGTAATGCTGGCCATGGTTAATTATGTTCTGAACAAATACACTGAAAGTGCACTCTGGCTATCCAGTCATATACCTTAGGGCAAAATAAGGGGTGAAATTTGGGCCTAAATAAGCAAATAGTTTTGCCAGTGACTTGGTTGCTGGGAAGAGTGCAGGTTTTCTTTAATTTGTGTAGATTTCCTTGACATTTTGTTTTGATTGCCTAGTTCATGTCCCACCCATCCATTGGTTTCCTTTTCCCCCTCTCCATCTCCCTAAACTCCTGAATTTCCTAACTCAGTTAAAACAAATGCTGAAGTCCTTTGTACATATAAGGGAAATTCTGGACAGCACAGAGAAGAGACTTTAATTAGGCCCCCACTGATGGAAAAACTGTGGTGAAAGTCTGGCACAGGAGAGAAATGGATGTCAGTTAGTGGAAGTGATGGTGTTAAAGAGAAGGTTGATGCCACGAGGGCCGTGGCAGGGCAGTAAGAAGGGGACTGAGGAGGTGGCAGCCAGGGACAGGCTTTATTCAATGTGCTGCTCATGTAACAGCTCATCTCACAGAAGGGGCTCCTCTCATGTTACCAGCCTGAAGCACAGAGCAGCTGTTTTTTTGACCTCAGGTTTGTTTTTTTTTTTTTTTTTGTCTAAATTAGAATGGCTGAATTTGGGTTATCTGCTTTTGCCTGAAAAGCAGAGGGCAATGTTAATTTTGCAGTCGTTGAAGGAGTGATGAAAAAACTGGCTGTTCATTGGGTACCATACAGGGAGAAGCCAGAACTGAGCACTAATTACTCTCGAGTGGTAGGTGCTGAGCCCCTCTGACAGGTAGCAACGTGTCCATGTGTTGTGAGGGTGTGCACAGGAAAAATGAGTTAAATGGTGGTGATATTTGCCAGCAGCGTGATATGGAAATGCTGCCCACTGCATCACACAGATCTGCTACCATCTGTTCACAAAGGTTTGCTACATTAAGAGAAGCAGAGATTTGTATCATTTTGCTTATGTTAAAACTTGTAGAAAAACTTGCTTTTGTTTTTCCTCTGGATGTTTATTATCTCTGAAATGGGATCAAGTGGCTTTATTCACAATACTTCGAAATTCCGTGGGTATCGCAAATTTAGGTAGAGGAGCCTCAGCTAAGTAAATAATACTTTTTTTCAATATCTCATCAACATTGGGGTTTTTTTCCTCAATTCCAGCAAATACATAATTGCAGTAATTAAGGCAGCAGGACAAGCAGTCCGTTACGTGGATCATAGAGTATTTTTTATATCTTATTGGTAAAGTAACCACAAGGGATCATTTCAGAATGACCTTGTAGTCATCGTTATCAGTCTATATTTTGATCTTTGGTGTTAAGCAGATCAAGTGGAATAATTACAATTGCTGCCATGTTTGTTACTGATGGGTGTTTGCCATTATTCTTGGCCAAATAACCTATTTAAAACATTTTTATTTTGAGTACTGGCTGTGCAACCCAAGTGAGTCTGTGGGGTGGACTGTTTGTGGAGGCTCTCAGACTGCAAGCCTTTAGTGTCAGATACTCTATTACAAAGAGCTGCTTGGGCACCAGCTGTGCTGGGCTACTGAGCTGGGCTAAAAGATCTCATGCACAGCATATGATATCTGTAGGAATTATATTCTGGTATTCAAATGCTCTCTGAATTTCTCTATCCTAACGCTTCTTTGTGCCTCATTAATTTGTTTTGGAGTCATCAGCTTTCACTTTGCTAAAGAATCTGTGAGTGTTTTGCTGGCAATGAGAAGAATGGTTGCTACCTCTTACCTTCTGCCTCTTCTTTCTGGGGATCCATGGAGCAGGAGACATCCAGGATGAACTTCTTTCTGTTCCAACAGTATTTACCAGTAGCACCAGAGTACAACTTGGCTGTTGCTGAAAGCAGTGGATTAGGTAAATTTTGAATTTGGCCTGCTTTGTATCAAAGAGCCAAAGTAATGCTCACAGGCTCAAAAGCAGCAAAGTGGTTTCTGTTTGGTTCTTGTACTGGGCCCAGTTCCAGCACAAAGATTAGATATTTCCATTATGTCTTGGTCCTAAACAAATGAATACAATGTTGAAAAGGAGAGATGCTTAGGAGAGTTGGGTCAGCATTTCAAATGACTGGATTGTTTGGTCTTGCCATCCCCAAGAAATGCAGTAGATGTGAATCATCTACTTTGCAGTCCATTTATTATGGTTTATACAGCTTAATTTGATGCTTGGGTGCTTCGACCTCTAGCACCAGTGTAAATTCTCTGTCTGTGCAGTTGTACTAATGTAAAGAACCCAGATAAATTTATAGAGCTGGTTGTTGAGCAGAATCTCTGTTCTGAAGAAAAATGAAATATTTTATTGAAAAATAAAATTATTGAACAGGAACTCAAAAACTCAAAGAAATGTGAAATAACAATTATTTTTATCATTTTGAGTAGTAGACACTGAACTGTCTGAAATGTAGTTTCCCTGCACCCCTAAGGGCGGTAACTTGGGAAATCTGGGAGCTGATGCTGGAAAAGCACCAGGAATCCTTTCCACTTCCAGCTGCAGAGACTAAAACCAACTCTAATATTTTTTAAATTCATAAAATATGTTTATGGGTTTATATATTTTGCATTATAGAGCCCAAAGGCCTAAGGAAATGATCCTGTTATCTTCATTTTTGTTCAGTCATGTTCACCTTGCAATGCAATTTGTACTTTTTTTTTGGTGGTAAAAGACACATATCCAATATATGCATAATTTGCCAATGCATTTAAAAAGCCACATCTACAATATGAGTCCATTTTTATACTCTAGTCTCTTGACTGCTCCAACTCCCAAGGAACAGAGTGGCTGAATGTTGCTGGCTTTTTCTCTTGTTTCCAGCTGAGTGAAACTGAACAGATGGGAGTGGGAGAAAAAATGATGAGCCAGTGCAGACAGTGTGAATAATTTGTTGGGTTTTGGTGTGTTTGATTGTTTTTTTTTTTCTTTTAATGTGCAAGGACAGTGCATTTACTGCAGAAAAGGCAGCAAAAATATGCAGGTGTGTTTGGAGTGTTTTGTCCGTGCCTCAGAAATTTCTTCAGTTGCTACCTGGATGTAGAGGAAGGGAAATAGTCTCTGCTGCTGTATTTAGCAAGGGTTGTATCCATGGGGTAATACAACCACCAGTGTTTCAGAACTCTGCCAGATGGCGTTAGCTGTGAGTAAGTTCTGTGATTCATTTGGTAAAATATTTGTCATGGCAACTGAGGAGCCTCTGACTCATGGGTCCAGTCAGTGGTAGAACCCACCACTGGTCTCACCAGATGTGAGGCTGGACATAAGAAATGTCTCATGATGCTGTTTTCAGGCTGGTTACTTTGACCAGTGAGATGTAATTGTAAGTTCTTTTCACTTGTATTTCCATCTCAGGGTTCAGCAGACCTTACGTTTTCTATCTCAAAAACCTAACATGTCTCCTAAAAAATATCAAAACATTCACTAAATTTTTCTTTATCTTATGATTACAGTAACTGATCAAAGGAGAATTTCACTTCCATTAAATCCTCTCCTCCCCATTTTTGAATGAGCAGTAGGAAGATTAGCCCAGGAATGGACTATCTGGCAGAATCAAAAAGAAGGGGTGTGGGCTGGAAAAATGCTGGATTCTTTTCCTCTACTAACTCTTTGGGGACAAGACGTGCAAGGTGGCATTCTGACAATGTATGCTAGCCAAAAAACCTACAAACCAGCCCCTTTGTATGCTTCTTTCTCAGTTATTCTGTTCTCAAACATTTATTCTTCAGTTTCTAGGTTAGTGTCCCAAAACTCTTACCTGTCCCTCCTTGCTAGTAATTAGTAAGTAGCAGTCTTGCAAAATAGATCAGAATAATTTCCCAAGGAATGCTCTGGTAGCTGCCTTGGAAAGATGAATAAGCATCCTCAGAGGCAGCATCACATAATGTGTTATGTTTCAGGAAGGACATACACTGACAGAATGGATGTCTGGAGAGACACAACAAAGCCTCTCAGACATTTTATAAGCTTTTTGAAGTTAAAGGAAATATCTAGGGACATAGATGGCTGCAAACCCACTCCCCTCCCACCCTTAAAACTGAAAGAGTACAAAACCCATAGAATATACAATTTAAATAGTCTGAATCACCTGTTTAGGAATAGGGCTTCCTATGTCAAGAACTGATTATTCTCAAGAGGGAGACAAGATCTTCAGCTTTCTCTATTAGTACCAGTCAGGCTTTTAGCTCTCTTTCTTTCCAGAAGTATGTGGTTTTTGCTCTTTTGGAATGGACTGATGCCAGAGAACCTTGAGTTAGAAAGTTTTTTTTCTGATCCCAGAATATCTTTCTTCATACTCCAATGAAGAAAAATGTTGTTAGAAAGAACCTGGACAAAAGAGATACTTAGGACTTCAGTTGATGTGCAGCAGTACCACTTTGTTGTATTTGATTGACCTCTATCTGCTTATTTTGGGATCATTCCCCATCTCATAGAAATGTCATTCAAATACGTACCTCTTCTTTTTTGATAGAAACATAACCAATATATTTTAATAGCTAATGAAAAATATAAGTATGGATGAAATTGCAGGAGAACTTTGCTAGCTTATCTGTGCTTTGTTTTGAGCAGACTGCTTCTGTTCGTGTCATCTTGCAAGGTTTCCTGGAGTGAGGGACACATGCTGGATGTTCCCGTGCCATGGCACTGTGGCAGGGCACGCAGTAACACACACAAATGGTTGATGTACACACACTTTACATTTGTGCTGCTCTGACCCTATCGTGTTGCATGTTAGCCACCTGCTGTTAAAATTAAATCACAGAATAGGAGAGGAAAAGGAAAGAAACATTCTGTCTTCTGTCAGTCAGCATGCAGCTTTCATGTGGATGTGATTACTTTGGAATGATGTACGAAAGAAATGAAGCTGCTGGTGATGGCATAAAACTACACTGAGGTGTATTGTTGTGAGTGTAACTTTTTTTTATTCCTTACGCTTAATGTATTCTAGAATGATTGTGAAAAAAGTAAAAATTTATTCATTTTAAATAATAATCAATTTTCAAGAGTCGAGGGAATGGGTGATGTTCTACTTTTTACAGACTGAAAAGATCAAAGAGAATAAAAATCAGAATTACTCATGAGAAAACAAAGTGCTTAAACTGCAACGATAAAGTTGATCTCGGTAGTTTTCTATTTGAAGTGATGTTTTCACAGCTGATCCTTCCAATACAGAATCAAAGGAGCTGTTTAGTATTGCACTTGGAAAACTGAATGTTAAATACAGTTCTACTCTGGCAGAAGCTATATCCTATTTTATAGTGAAAACACTTCAAAATGCTTTAAAAAGGTTCGTTTTTGTCCTGAGTGATTTATCATTTATTAAGTGGTTAGAAAGCTGACAACCTGACACTTGACAAAGCCCTTTTCCTAAACCTGATGAAAGGAAATCCTTTTAATTAATGTGCTTTATTCAGGCTAAACTAGAGCATTGCCAATGGAAAGTTAATTTACTGGCAGCAAAAAAAAGAACTGGTTTATAGAACCTCACCTCTAAACCTCGCTTACAGATCAACCCCACAGACATACAAAGCACGACGAATAGTTCTTGTCAGTGCTGGATTGTAGTATCAGTTGATAAAAAATGATAACAAAGGATCTGTTGATTTTTACCCTAGGAGCACATTGGCTTTGTTGTTCTGTTTGACACCAATTAATTAGGTTGTTCTGTTCTCAGAATGACTGCATAGAAACAGTCGCTTTCATGTGTTGTTGTTCCATGGCAGGATTTTGTCGCTCGCTGAATTGAATCCTATTCAGTCAGAGCTGAGGCACAGATAGCATTGATTCTCAGGAAAACACAGACCTCCTGAGAGTCTGTACTCCCACTTAGTCATCTGTTTAAATTTAATGCTGGTCCTAGATATGTGGGTATTTTATGAAGGCTCGGGGATTGCCAAATCATGTGGCAATAATTCCATCAGAAAATCCGTGGAAAGTGCAATGACTCGCTGCCTTTTTTATAGAGCATTAGTGACACCCAGTGGTTATATCCAGTTATGGACTAATAGACATTAAAAAGTTTATTCTAAACTTATAAAAATTTATGAAAACTGGAGGTCAGAGAACCCAGGAAAAAACTGTTTGGGGACTGTGGTATACATGCTGCCTGTTCTTCAGGCTCCAAAATTTGAGTTAGCTTAAATAACAGGAATGAAGGGGGGAAAAATGCACTTCAAACTTGTTAAGAAATGGTTCTCCCTTTATCACGGACTTAATGACAATGGAGAAAGTAAAGATTTTGTGCTGTAAGGAATGCAATCCTTTTCCTCTTTCTTTCTCTTTGCTACCTCTCCTGTTTATTTGACGTTATTTTAAAATAGTACACTGTATTAGCATATGATTTATTCTTCTCTTCTGCTACAGCTTAGGTAACTCTTTACAGAAAGGTTGTTCACTGTTTTAGTCTATTTTTATTCTCCTTTTGTACCATGATTGTTTTGCTAGGACTTGGTTTGTTGTTTTGAAAATACATTTAGCAACTGATTAATGTTTGCAAGGTGTTTTGAAATTATAGGTCATAAATTATTTGTCTTCTTCTGTCAACTGTTGCCTTATTCACAAGCAAAACCTGTTCCTGAAGCCAGTCCTACTAAGTTCCTTAGGATTAATTATTTTGATTCAACCTGTGCCAGGAGGTCAGAGCGTTTGTCCAAAACTTCAAAATAATGCTCCTAAATGTGGGTGATCACAAGGACAGTTATTCTAGCAGAGGATATGAAAAGGCCAGACAGCAGGACTTTGTACCTCAGTGACACAAAGATGACACATTCTCACTAGTGCCCTTCTGGGCTTTGGAAAGTTGAAGGAAAAAAGGAAAAGATGAGTTGGGCTGGAAGGTAACCTAATGTATATAGAAATTTATCTTATGAGCCTATCTATGTACAGTTAGGGGATGATGTAAACTTTAGGCTTTATGAGGGAAATTTGGGTTCAGTTTCTTACTTTTAAATGCAACTTGTATAGTTCTAAATATGTCTGGTCATTATGTGTAAAATGGTGATATCAGTGTTTCCCCAGCTTTGAGAATAAATATATTAAAGCCTAGAGACAGGGGTTTTAATGGGAGCTGGGCCAGTGCAGAGTGCACATGCTTGATTTGGTGGACCTAAACTGTGCCTTCTCTCTCACTGAGAAAGGAAAATAAATCTTCTACTGATGGGGGATAAGGAGTGGCTTTGTGGAAGAGAGAGTATGTTTTCATTGATTTCCATCAGGATAAAATCCTACTATTGTTAGGGAAGACTTGACTAGCAGTGTGCTAGTCCCTTTTTAGGAGATGCTAAGGCTAATCTCGGAGAGCATGGCTGCATTTTTCAGCATCTGTTTCACAAGAGATGATGTTGTTACAAAGAGGCTGATATTCAGTCTTGGAATTGGCAGCAAAATGCACTGACCACAAACCAGAAAGCCCCTCAGATCTCAGTCTGTCTCTCAAGCAGTATCTATATCTATAGCCCTTACTGTCTGTTTCTGTATAATATTGATCAGTTTAGAAAAGGTAATATTTCTGTTCAGATAGGCTACCACTCTGCTTTATGATTGTAGAGGAGAATCCATGAAATTGAAATGAGACCAGTTGGGGATTAATTTTTCTTATATCTGTCTTGCTTTATCAAGTCTTGAGCTGAAATATTCAAATATCATGTTTTTTTCAGATTCATACCTTTAAGTACAGAATATATTTATCATATCTCCCAGAAAAATGAATAATACCACATGGAGCTATTTAATCATGAGCATGGAGATTGCTCTGCAGATTGCACTGCTCTGACAATGCCAGTCAACTTGGAATAAGAAAAATAATGCTGGGAAACAAGGTGTCAGATTCATAGTTACTTACAAAGCAGTAAACATAGCCGGTACTTTCCAAACAATGCAAACAGAGAGATGAATAGAGAGAAGCAACACCATCTGTTCTTGTTAACTAAATTTAGAAATACAAACTTAAAATTTTAACTTATAGTTATTTCTGGTGTCTGATATATCTCACATATTATCAATATTGGGATCCAGCCTTGTCAGGGAGACTGGAATTAAGAATATTTTGAAGGTGACTGAGTTATTTAATCTGCTTTTACTTTGGAAGAGCATATCTTCAGTTAGGCTGTGAAACTTGATAGACAGTTGCAGTCAGTCAGCTCCAAACCTCTAAAACCTCACAATCTTAAGCCTATTCTGTGTTTTAGCAGTTCTTGGTATAGTTGCACAATGTGCTTTGTTTTGCTGTCATGTAAAATCAGGCTGGTATCAGCTGCAGTTGTGAAGGTGTGCTGTGTCTGTGTGTTCCAGCCTCCAGCACTAACACAGGTGTGATGGGGAGTCTTTCTCCCACACAGACATGGCCTTAGGCTATCAGCCTGTAGCTTACAAATGTGAGGACTCCTGTGCACAGCAGGAATTCCAGTGAAAAAGGTGGTGCTGTGTGGGAGATGACTTAAAGACAAGCGATAAGGGAATGGAAGATCAAGTGCAACAACCTGGCTGTGCACCTCAGCAAATGAAGCAAGGATGCTTTGCAGTGACAGCTACAGGACTTTGTTGCTCAGTGTGACACTTGTCAGCATTACAAAGACAGTGCTCTGGTTGTGTACAAATTTAATCTGATTGCCAGATCTTTCTAAATGAATTATCTGCCTGCTGTTGATCACTGGACATCTCCAGAAGAGTGTATGGATGTGTGGAGGCCACCAGTTTTGTGGGATTAAATGTTTTTGCCTTATCCAATGGCTGAGTGCAGCTTTGTGCTGAGAGAGTTCAGCTGCAAGGCAGAGCTTGGACAGGAACACAGGTCTCAGTTCAGGCAGCACAGACTTATTGCCATTAATGAAATAACAGGTTTGCTCTGGCTGATTGTGTATGTACTTTCTAAGTTTAAATTGGATTTTAATGCCTCTAAATAAGAACCTTTCTCATCTCAAATCATGACTGATAAGAAAAATTTAAATAAACTGACAATGGAATTTCTTCTGCTTTTGCATTAAACCTTAAACCTTCAGCTGAGGAGATGTATTTAAAATTCTTGGCTAGTTTTAGCTATTTGGAAGAATGGAATGTGGGTAAGAGACTTTTGGCAACTGAATCTGCACTCACAGAAACCAATAGTAAGGAATACAGGAACATGAGTGTGAAGAAGAACAACTGTGAGGAGGAGCAGGCATCTTCAACAGCACCTCTGCAGCAGCAACCACTTTCTGTTTAAAATAAAAACACATCTGAGTGGTGTGGTCTGAATAACTTTTTATGAGGATCTTGTGGGTTATTAGAGGAATTTTTTAGACTCTACCAATATTTTAAGTCTTGACTAATGAGCACTCAGAACATAGTTTTTAAGTGGTGTTACTTTTTTGGAGTCCAAATGAGCCACAGACACCAGCCAGCAGAGATGATGAAGCTGGAACCAAGGATCCAATTTTCAAGCAGTGGTATCTTTCTGTAAAGAAGTGTTTACAGGTTCTTGGCACCAGCAGGCAGATAAAGAAAATGGCTGAGGCAGTGAGGTGGGTGGCTTTTTTTGGCCAGACTTCATTTTTGGATGTAGAGAGTGTCTGAAAAATTTCAGCCCCATGCTTAAAAGAAATAATGCATATAAGAAATGTTGTATGTAAATCAAATGGGTAGAGTTGCTCTGCTCAATACAACAGAGTCTTTCCAATTTGAATTCTAAACAGCTGCTTGGTTGGGCATTTCTGTTTGTTATTTCTGCCTTTGGATACACCAGATTCCAATCCTTATTTTATGAAAGAGAAACACATGTGCACGGAACATGGATTGGTTACCTTCATTTGAAACTATTTTTCTTATTATCATTCTGAACTCAGAAGAATAAATCTTACTGTCAAGGGGCAAGGTAGATAACAATTACACTGTATTAGAGGGAAAAGAATGAAAAGCACACAGTTCTTGATCAATCTTTAGGCTCACATATATTCACTCAAATATTCATTCATTATTCACAATTAATAGTCGTTCAATAATATTCAACGTGAACAATTCAGGAAAATAATGGTTTAAACTTAGCAAATTATTTATTATTACAAATAATAGTATCCCTAATTTCTGATGTATAGAAACTGTTTCCAAACATAACAGTCACTGCTAGAGACTTTGGAAGTATTTATTTACATTTAATACATATTTCTTAAAGGGAAGCAGCATGCTAAGTTAAAAAATTACAGGTTTATATATTTTAAAAAGAAATATTAGCATTTATAGGACACAGCAGTAATTTCAAACTAAGTATGCTGTGATGAAATTAAAAATAAAAAGCAACCTCAGGATTTAGATGTGAAGTAGTCCTTAAAAGCATTCCAAAGCTGTTCATGCATACACAATCTCCTACTGGAGCTCATAATTATGCAATAAGCCCTACTGCTTGTTCTGAATTTATTCTTTGCCTGTTATGAAAAGAAAATATATGAGATTTAGACAGGTGCATAGTCACAGATTTACCCAGCATGGGAGTAGGAGCTGAGTGCACGGGTACTTTTATGGAGAAAAATATTTCCAGGTTTGAAAATGTAACATAGAAAGCAAAATGATGGGACTTGCAATTAAGGTAACTTTTATAGATATTCTGCTATTAAATAACAGAGATTCAGCAAATAATTTGCCTTATTTGTATTGCATTTTAAAATATTTACTGAAACTCGTGAAAAGTACTTATGGATAGGACAAAATCCATTAATGTGACATACTTTTATGGCACATTTTAACACATCTTACAATGACATTAGGAAAAAGCTCAGCGGCTTTTTTCATATTGGACCTTGATCCAAAGATTATTTAAATAAAAAATATTGATTAGTCATTTGATAGGACTCTGTCTTTTATACTTTAATTTCTGGCATCATCCCAGAAATTTTTAAAAGCTGTAGAAATGTTTCACAAATGCTGTAACTGAAGTGCACATTTGAATTCTTGCTTCTTTGAACGGCAGGCCAGCCACTATAACATTTCCTTGAGAAGAATCATACTTGCAATAGAGTGCTTATATAGGTTTGCTAAATGGATTAAACTTCTAATAACTGATGGCTATTTTTATGTCCTCCAAAAAATAATCCTTGGGGAAAAAAAAGAGCCTAAGTTAAAGGTGACCATCCCTTTTTAATTTGGAAGTCACCTGGCCATGCTTTAAGGTAAAACCCTTTAAAAAAGGGTTGTCTACAGGCAATGTTGCAATTACTTGGGTGGGCATCTGTGCTATTTATGCAATCTGCAAAAGATTGAAGGAAATTGATTTTATTTTTTAAAATGACAAAACTTGGAAGCAATATATGGGAACAAGCTGAGGAATGACAAAGAAATTAAAATCATCAGTGTTGTTCGTTTGAAGGAGTAGCTTGTTGGGTTTTGTTTTTTTCTTGTGAAAATTGTTGGGTCAGTGTAGCTGACACATGGTGACTCATTGGGAAATGTAGGCAATGCCTAGACCAGTCCTGTTTCCCAGGTACTGTTTTAAGTATCCTTTTTGTTCTTAGGTTTATTCACATTTTGGTCAAAGGCGTGTGGCAGTTTAGCGTAGGCTGCCAAAGCACCTACGTTGTTTAATGAGTTTTGATTCCTGGTCTAATACCTTACTTGAGTACATCTGAGGTGATGTGGGAAAAGGGAGACTGCCCTGAAGAGCAGCCATGGAAGCTTCTTTTGTGATCACATTTTAAAGTGGCAGAAAATATTGTATTCTCTTATATTCTTTAAATTTGTAAAATTCTAACCCCCAAACTTCTGCATTTCAGAGCTGGGACTTGCTCTGCAACAGCTCTGCAGAAGTATCCTCTGCTCAGAGGTTTCTGTTTTTATGCATCTGCGTGTGAAACTTGCAGGGTAATTTGTTTCCTATTCCCCTCTGGTTTGGTTCACTTTGCATATTTCTGTTGATGTTATCTCAGTTCTCAGATCTCCTTCATTAATTTTTAAGTTCCTCTACCTATTGCTTCTGAGTTGAATGAATCTGTGAATACTTTTCCATTTGTTGTTGTTTCTTGTTTCCAGTCTATCATACACATAAAATTCATCAGTTTGAAACTCGTGCTTAAGAGCTGTTGCCTGAACCACAAAAGTTCTAATGGCAAAGATGCCAATGTTCTTGGGTGTTCTCAGGGCCTTCTACAGCATTGCCTGGGATCGCTGTGCTGGTCTTCAGAACTGCTTACTTTGTGTGCCTTGTGAGGATCTTCCACTTGCAAGAGAAAACTAGTGATTCAGACAGGGTTAAAATGTAATTTTGTAATGTTTAATGGTTATTGCCAGATGACAAGCTTTTTCCTTTTAAGACCTCAGGAGCAGAGATGAGGTGTTTTACCTGGCTTCAGTTGCACAGGATTTCTACACTGAACACTGGTTGTCATTCCTCATGGGTCCTGGTGGTGTGCATGGGCTGACACACTGACCCCAGTTTGTCCATCCTGCCAGGCTCTTGGTTGCTTGGTGCCATGGTCTGTGGCAGCTGAAGCCGGCCGTGGTCAGGGGGCAGCTGTGGAGTGCCAGTCCCGGTGGGCAGCACTGAGGGAGCCCCGCAGGGGAGCGCGGGCTGGGCCGTGCTGCAGAGCACAGCACCTCGTACGTGCTGGGTGCTTCACAGACTGAGCAGTGCTGGGGGACACACAGAGATCTGGGCTCCCAAAGGATGGCAGTTTTGTCTTATAAATGTTTTTCGTGTTTATCCCCACACCGGAGACTTGGGATTGTCACAAGACATGCGTTGATCCAGATTGAATTTGTGTCTGGCTATTTTTTTTTTTTGTTTATTTTGGTGAAAAGCAGAAAATATTGTGACCAGAGAAAAGTAAAAATATTTGAAAATATTTGTCTTAGGGCCAAAGTCCTCCTGCCCTTTTAACCTCTCAGCAACAGACCTTGTAGAAGGTGGGCTTTATCTCAGCTGGCTGCATACCAGTGACCCATGGCTGCTAATCCAAGGATTTATAGGACTGGAGAGCTGGAATGATAATAATTTTTTGTCTCTTAGTTTTTTCTTTTTCCACAAGAGACATAACACAGGAGGGTGTCTGAATCAGGCCTTGCTAATTGAAAGCAATTCTCAGAATTTCATGGGGGACTACTCTTCCATTTAATAAGATCTTATCTTTTTGACTTGCAAGTAGGTTACTCTTTTGTGAAGCTCATTGCTGTTTGTTCTTTTCAGAAAATGGGTTCAATCGTGATGCAATTTAGATAACTAAGTTAAAGACTGTCATCTTAAAGTGTGGTATGTAGCTATTAAACAAAATAAATGCACATTTAAGGAATTGCTTTTGGATGTGTTGTTTTTCCTTCTCTGATTGTTCTCCTGATAAGTCAAGTACAATTTTTTAATTGTTTTTTGGAAGCATTGGAATGGTTTGAAATCTGGATGCATATCCAACCCAAATTCATCACTATCTGGATTTTGGCAGCAGATACTTCCAGCAGCATAGATGTGTCTTAAAAAATTAATGTATGCATATGCATTTCCTCCACTAGGATGTTTGCTTGCACATGCTTACCTAGAACCTCTGTACTTTAATTTAGGGAATTACTAATTAACTTTGCATTGTTAAATAGTGGCATGAGCTATGCTAGTTGTGAAATATTCCCACAGAGCAATTAATTCCACCCATTCTTCATCTTAGCAAACAGTTTTCTCCAAATTAATTTCATTATTTGCTGCACTTGTTACTTGTTCCAAACATTAGCTGGTACCTAAGCATTAGTTTCAGCATCTTTAGAAGCTAAAATTGTGAGTTCATCTAGTGTGTGCCTATGTGTGGAAGTTCTTAGAAAGTAACTGCTTACCAACTCATTTTGGGTTTATAGAATTTTGCTCAAATAATTCCTTCCCTTTTTTCTGAAAAAAATCTGTCTGGAAGGAGAAAATTTAACCATGAAAATTCAAGCATGATAATTTTTAAAGCTGCCATCAAGTAAGAGTTTGAGTAGTAACAGTTACAATCCCTTGACTTCAGATTGCAAGTCATTCACAAAAATGAAGCACTTACCCAAATAAATAAATTATTGAGGCAATGCAGCATTTATTATAAAAACACCGAGCTGTGTTTAGATTAAAGTCTTTACCTCTCCCAGCAGGAGGAGTCAGAGAAGTATGTTATAGTAATACTTTATATGGTCTTGGATTGTGTAGTAGGATGGATTTTCCAGCAGAGGGAGAAGTATACTGTATTATTGGGAATGGAGCTATAATTTTGCAACCCTTAGTTTAATGAAAATTCATAATACTTTGCTTAGAAGACATACTTATTTGTTCTGACTGCTGTTATTTTGAAATGTCAATATATCTTTCTGCCAAATTTGTTATCAGTATTTTTTATATGATCGTAGTTTTGGTATTTTAAAAAATATAATCAAATAGCTAAGTGCCTGTTTTATAAGGGTTTTTTCCACATCCATAATAGTCTGGGCTAATGAGTTGTACTTCTCACTGATTGCAGTGATAGCTGTTTCTTAATTAAACTATGTTAAAATATGCATTAAGGGACATATGTGTGATAACATTGTTTGTCTAGTCATTATCAGAGTAATCTATGGATAACAGCTGTAAAAAGCCCAAACCACCAAACCCAGAGCTGTGTTAGAGCAGTGTGTTCTTGGAAGAGAAATGTGGCTGAAGAGTACAGCATGTTCCAGATGAAGAGCAAGGCCCGGGATGTGCCAGACTTGGTGCCTTGTTTTGTCATCACTTCTTCTTTTAGTGGCCTCAGATCTGCTCTTTCCTGCGCTCCTGGCTCAGTGAAGCACTTTAGCCATGTGCTGTTACTGGTGGTTGGTGATTTGTTGGCAGTGTGTGGTTTAAAGGATGTGTTTTAGTCTGTGGAGCAACCGCATGAAGCATTTTAGGTGCTATTTTATGGGAAAGAGTAGTGTCATCCCCAAAGACTTTTCAGCAATAGAACATTCTGTTGCAGAACATGATAAATTCTGATCACTGCTGTCTCAGCAGTTTCAGCTTTGTTTTAAGAAACTGTCAGAGAGAGAGAGGGTGATGGAGGCTATTTAAGTGTTAGTGAGGCCGCTTTTACTGTCTGTAACAAAATTAACCAATACGGAAATAATTACTCTGCAATAACTGCATCCTCTGTCCTCCTTGTGGAAGTGGCCGTGTTCAGCAGTGAAACTAACGGCACTGGGAATATTACTGGATAACTTGTCCTCGGAGAGCAATTCATGTAACACTGTCAAATTACACAATGTCAGTGCAAGGTATTGAAGAACACATTACAATGACAAATTAGAAGAGCAAGGTCCTTTGAATAATGTAGTTCCTGTGAAGGTGGAAACTCATTTCAGAGTAGCTCTTGGGATTCATAGGCTATCTGGGATTTATGAATATGGCGGATATTTTGCTTTTCGGGTCTGGGGGGGACTGTAGCTCTGTAGTAAGGCTCTTGTTTATATGAGATGAACTTGCTTGTTCATACAAAATGGCAATATATCCCACTGCTTCCCTTCTGCAGGGAATTTGCATATAACAACTGTTTAGGTAATTCCAGGCCTTTCCAGGGATATAGCCTGCTTTGGCCAATACTGAATGTAGCAGCACTGAGCAGGTATTGGATCTCTGCTAGAGGACACGGAAAGCTTTCCTAAAATCATATCAAGGGCTGGGATTGAGCAAAATAAGATAAAAATCTGGATACGTAAAAGGATTTAGGAGTCCAGTCCTAAACTGTAGTCCTTAAAAACAAACAAACCAACCTAATTTCCTTCCCAAGCTTGGAACAGTCAGTTTGAAACCCAGACAAATACAATTTTTCTCAGTAATGTTTCTCAGGCATCCTTGATCATGTTTGTAGTTCACTGTTCTTGATAAAGCAAAACAGTCTGGTGCCTACTACTGTGGCATGCCATCATTTGGGCCTTTTGAGGCTTATTTCATGATGTATTTTCAGACTACACCTAACAGATCATGCTTCTCAGTGTTTCAGAAATATTTTCCTGGATGATAATTTCCCTAGTGAGTTCGCATTTGCTACACACACCAAACTGGGAAGAAACTATAGTGCAAGACTTCAACAATAATCTTGATTTTCAGAAGGTCCTATTGACCACAGCTTGCTGTGCCCCAGGCCTCTGTATATTGTCCTGTCACCCATGGATTACTGTTGTGACTATTTGTGCAGGCAGAGCTGCTGTGACACCCTTTGGCAAATGGGAGCAATGCTCAGAGTGTGTGTAGGTGTAAGTAGAGGCTCATAATTCTTGGGGCTGCATTTATTTTCACTTGAAGTAGTTAGGCAGTAGCTTGAAGATTGTGTTGGCCAGACTATGATCTTCAAAAATTAAAGCAAAATGTCCATGTAGATGTTATTGAGGTAATTCTAGGAAATATTGGTTATTAATCTCAGCCGAAGAAACTCTACTTAGGTAGAAATTACATGAAAATCAAACTTGTAATAAGATGAGGAAAAGGCAGAAAACATAAGAATTTATTTTAGTGTAGCACCAGACCAGCAATGCCTGAAGTTCAACTGTAGGATGTGTACAGTACCAAGATCCCTTTCTCTTTGAGTTCTTGGTAGCATTTGCCAACATATTTCAGAAAAAAAACCCCTGTATTGTTTTATGTAATGAAACAGCTGACTGGATTCTAATGACAACATCACCCTCAGTGTGTGGGCACCTCATATGATTGATAAAAGAAGTTGTACAGCTTTTTGGGTTCTGTGTTCTATGTTCCAGCATTGACTTGCAATGTTCACTTGTGGAAAGTAGAGGTTTTTGTTAGTGGACAGATATAAAACCGAAAGATTTAAAATCGCTTTAGTCAACAACAGTGTTTTGTTTTTTAAAATACTTAATCAATTTATATATTTGACATAGTATTTTCATTTTTAGTCCATGCAGGATGTTTTTCTTTCTTTGGCCAAAAATATTTGCTCTACTCATGAATAGTTTTGATTGACTTGAAACTGCCTTTACCAGTGGTTCTCTTCCTTTGTGCAATGAGTATTTTTTCTGGTTTCACTCAGCCTTCTCATCAAGAGGACAGACTCATGCAGAGTCAAGCTTGGCCTAAATGCTCTTTGGCAAGGCAGTTCCCTTTAGGACCTGTCTGCACTACTGTACATTTAAAGGGAAAGTAAAACAAAAGGTGAGAAGAGCGAAATAGCAATCATTTGAGGGAAAACAGGAAGAAAGGGAGGAAGTAAATGGGAAATATAGTTTTTAGCATTCTTAGTGCTTCCTTAAATGTTTGGTAGGCTTTGCCAGGAAGCAGAAGTGGCCTGAATGCCTTGGTAATACTTGAAGAAGATAGGTAGCCCTGCCTCTCTGAACTCCTTCTCTTTTCTTCTCTGACCTCTGAGCTTTTCCTTAAGCCCAGGACCTCATGCCAGGGCTTGTTGAGCTCATCATTTGATCTCACAATCTCTCTCTTTCCTTACACACAGCTCCACTAAACCCAGAATAAAATCCTGCCTGCACTGCAAATGTTGGCATGCATGGCAGGAAGTTGTGTGTGAAGGTGTGACTGCATTGTCACTCTCTTACCCTAGTGTGTTATGGGAGGGAAAAATACTGAGGTCAGGGCAAAGTTTTGTTCCATGTCAGGCATTACCTGCTTTCCTCTGAATTTTCAGTACTTTGTCATTATTGGTATTAAAATTCTTATCATGCAGTTAATTTCTTTACTGTTACTAATAAATTACTGTATCCAGATTTACAGTTGTGGCTGGGAATGTTGCTGTGCTTTCATTTTGTGAACCTGCTTTTACATATTTGGTTTTTCTGCTTTCATTTCTTGCACAATATAGAACAATCTGCAGCTATTTCTGCCTAGAGTCACACTGACTGCCAGCTAATTAAACTCTGGCAGTTTTATTCTAGTTAGCATCTGCATGTGTTCTCATGTTTTGAGTGCTTCATCTGTACATATAAACCTACATTGTAGCCTGATCTAGAATTTTCTTAGTTTTTTGGCTGTTTAATACATGGAGAGATACAATTTCCAGCTTGATCTGCTGTGAGATACAGTAGCTGGCATTTGCATTTTGAAGTCTTGGCTAAAAAGGCATAATGAACATTTAGCCAAATGTCCACCGGTCACATCAGATGCTGCTCCAGAGAGGTTACACGCAGCCCTTGCTGTCTCTGTTATCAGGAGACACAAAGACCTCTGACATTGCCAGACTGTCTGACTGCCAGCTGGCAGTGCAAACCCATCACCTCAATTTGAATGAACTTCAGTGTGCTTTATCGATGCTTTGTGCCTTCCCTGCTCTATGAGTATCTGTTATATAACTGATTTCTCATCCTGCACAAAGCAAATGCACCCACAGGCACCTCCTTTTAAAAATGCACGTTATATAGCAATTCTGCAAATAATCCCAGGAACAGTCTTCCCCTCTATTAGTCTCAGCTCCTGCTCTCCCAGAGGGGAAGTGAGGAATAGGGCTGCAGAATGGGGAAATATGAATGGTTCCTGTGGCCAGCGTGGCTTGGACAGAAGGAGCTGCCACCCCAGCACCCAAGGCTGGCAGTTGGGAATGAGAGAAGTCATTTTGTGAACTGTCCTTGGCTAGAACAGATGCTCCCCCTGTTCCCTCTGGGAAGGATGAAGGCAGTTAGGTCATGCTGGGCAGGAAGACCTCATGAGGTCCATGTCATTTTATTTAGACCTCATTCTCTGCTCTTGTGTGCTGAGTGACAGGACCAGGGATGAACTGCAAAGGGCTCATGCCATGTGCCAGTCTAGGTTGACTTCTGAACAATTAAACAGCTCCTGATTTGATGCATTTGTGAGTACGTGGGATCAAGAGGATCCAATTTGTGTATGTATGGCTGTGGTGACTGCAATGTGTATTAATTTATCCGAATTACCGCGGTTACAGCTATGTGGCAGCACAGAGCTCTGGACAGGCTACACGCTCCATAACCAGGGTCATAGCTCATTTTCTTGCACTAATTCTGCCCTTGCACTGAGGCTCTTGGCAGCTGCAGAAGCTGCACTGCAGGTATCTCCCAAGCTACCACATGTGCTGGCTGTAGAAGGAGCTCTATGCCAGCCAGGGATTTCCTCAGTGCTACAGGAATGCTTAGGGTTGAGAAGATTGAGCACATTTCTTTCTGCTTTTTGCCATTTTGTGTAGGGTAAAACACTTGAAACCAATTGAGTCTTGTTCTCATGGGCTCTCATTGTTACATTGTTGTGAGCAGAGCAATTTTTCTTAGCTTAAATTCAAACTAGACAAGATTTTTACTGTGAGGGTGACGTAAGTTTTTCAGTAGAATTGCCTGATCATATTTTTAATGGGATGTTTCACTCTTGCATAGGGCTGAATAGGTATTAAAAGCTGGTAGGTATTAAAGTATGAATGAAGTAATTTTGACTGCAAGAGCCGTGTTAGAGGTAGGCTATCAAGTTGTATTCCTCGAGAAAAGAATTAATTTTGTGAGAAAAGCTGGGCGTGATCTCGGTGATAAAAATGTGTTTGCTGGTGCAAAACTTTCTGTATCAGTTACTCCTGCAAGTTTTCTCTCCTTAGTGTGCTGGATTACCTCTGCAACAGCCTCTTTCTGCAGTTTCTCATACAAGCTGTGACTATATTATATGTTATAGACATGGAATAGAAGGAAAGAGATTCCAGATAAGTTTACAGATATGAGAAACTTTTTTTTTGGTGTCTCCCTCACTGACCTAACACTTCTGGTTAGTGAGCAAATTAGTACTAACCAGTTGTCTAGTGCACTAGTTACCATGTGAAATTGTCCACACCTTGCATATGACAAAATAGAGATAAACCAATCAATGTTTGAAATAGCAGCTATTGGGATTTAGGTTGAATTGTCTCTCTGGAGTAATAACTTACTCCCTGGTACTTGTTGCAAAACGAACTTCTATTTTTTCCTATTTTTGGGAGTGCTCAATCCTTGTTCAGCTGAGGGGGAATATCTCTGAATCGAACTGGATTGCTCTTTATCACATTCCTCAGTCAGCATTTAAAGAAGAAAAGAGAAACAAGTGATGACTGAAGGAAAAATGTGAGAGAAGTGAATGAAGATGAAAAACAAAGTTTGCTTATGACAAATGGACTGCTTCAGTTCATTTCTCACTGGCACCTCAGAAAGAACAGATCTCCCAGGGCCTCGATTTGTCTCTTGGGCTTATACACAGTTCACAGACTGGATGCTTAACTAGTGTAAATCAGCATAGCACTGCTGAAGATGAGACATGTGGCTGAGGAACTGCTCTGGGAGGAATTATTCTGGTGCATATCTGGTGGTGTTAGTAAGATGAAAATGATGGGTGCCTTTATTTAGATCAGGTCCTTGAAGAAAGGGATGGACAACAGATGAACAATGGTCTTAGCCATGCCTTCAGCACTCCTTGGCATGAAAGTCAGGGCAAGGGATCCAAAGAGCAGAAACATGGAAGTAGAAGCAGGCAATGGATGGGGTAGAATCGCTAAGCAAGAAACACTTTGGTGAAGGCAATCAATACCTTCAGGTAAATTATAGTTAATATAAAGGAGCTGGAAATGTTCTTAGGCTGATGGTACTGTCTCTGTGAGGCAGCTGGTCTTTTGCTCATCCCAGAGCTTGTAATGTGACCTGCCTCTCTTGAAAAAAGGTTCCCCATACAATTATGTATCACAAACCAATTTTCATATAACAAGGTCTACATTTCAAGTGCATCTGAAGGGCTAACTGTGCTGTTTGAATGTATTTAAATGATCCTTCATCTATAATTTATGTACATTGCTGGTGTCAGGTACGTATTGATTACCATTCTATTGGATGTCAGTTCACTCTCTCTGGAGATGCACGGAGCAAAGCAGAGAGCTGATCCTTCTGTTAGAGCTCTATTAAGCTGTAATGATTTGCAGTCGTCCGTGGAACAGAAGCTATGTGAGGTCGTGGAACTCGGGACTAGAGCAGGCTGACCTGTGCAGTCTGGAGTTCGGCCTCTCTGTGGAGATGCCTTGCTGTTTCTTTTCACATATCATGGACACTCAGACCTGGGGGGCTTTTTGCTCCAGAAGTTCAGTTGTTGTACGTACCTGTGTTACTCAAAGATTTTAAATGTGGGCAGCTACTCCTTGGAGTTATGGAGTGCAGTATATTCCCATTTCTGGCTAGGCAGGTTTATGACCTGGATCATGTTTTTTAAAGAGTCATAGCATGCACATCCTTTCCACTCCCCTTCCCTGGTTAGTCACAAGATGCAAAATCAATAGTCTTAGGCTGGGGTTTTTTTCTTAATTTTTCTTCATAAGCAGGAAAGGTTAAATGTCTTCAAGACATGACTTGTTTAAAAACTTCTAAAAAAAATTTGCTGTGTCTTAAATTGTTATTACTGCCCTTTATTATAAGCAGTAGCACTGAGGGCTTAAATGAAACCAGGAATCCAATGGGCAAAATGGTGTATAAACACAAAGCAAAACTTGGCTGATTGGCATTAAAGAGTTTATTATCTGTATAAAATGACGAGCTGACGTTGTAGGTGCTCTCCCTGAAATGCCACAAAGCAGTCTGCTGCCAGCTGCACATCAACACTGCTATATAACCCATAGCTGTGGTGGGCTGCTGCAGGTACAGTTTTCCCTGCATTGTTCTGAGTACCCATCCCCTAAGGAACCGAGCAGATTCTCCTGTGGTCACGTGTGCCAAGATGGAAAAGGGGGCATTATGTCAGAAATTCTGGAGGGTGTGGTAGTTTCCATACCCGTGAGACCAGGGACACAACACTTTTGGATGGCTTTTTTCTACTCTTTAGCCAAGCTAGATAAGGATCTCTGGACTGTGTGAAGCAGGTTTCTCTTGCAGTGGGGGGCTGTGCAGGTGATGCATCTTGCAGAGCTTAGCAGGACCTGTTACCCTGCAGCTCTGCTCTGATGTTCTCGTGCAGGGTGGGACTGGGCTGTACTGGGTAGAAATGCTGCTTGGATCAGCTCCCATACAAATGTATCCTTAACTCCCTGTCCTCACTGCTGTGAGTCCATTAGGAGTCGTTTCAGACTCAGCTTGTCAAGAAAAGCAGATCTTGTCAGGCACTTGGGAGCGCTTTGTGCTTTTCCATGGGTGAATTTTTAGTGTCTGAAGTGCTGAGTCATGCAACTTGGTAGCTCAAGTACAATTAGAGTTAATTTTGTTTTGCCTCCAGTTTTGACTGCAATCCTGAAAAGAAAGCTTGGATTAAAAGAATTTGTCAAAAACATATCCAGAGGGAACAAATACCACTGATTAACTTAATAGGTGAATGAGCATCATTGCACTACAGAAATATACCTCTACAGTGGATTCTCGGTGCTAGAAATCCAAAGGAAGGAGCTTGACAATGACAGATATTTTTTTCTGTGTGGTTTATTTGTAGACACTGAAGCAGTTGTGGGTTTTGGTTTTTTTTTTTTTTAATGGGCTTGTTGGTTGGTTTTGGTGGGGTATTTTTGATGGGCCTTTTTTAAAATTAATTCTTTTCTAAAAATAAGGAGAGCCTGGATATTTTTATTCATTTTTTGTACAGTTATTTATGCTTTCTATAGTCAAAGTCAGGAAGACTGTTATTTAAAATGAAACAGAATCAGTGTAAGGAGCTGGGTGTAGAAAAAGTGGGGAAAATGCCAATTTTTGTTTGGTGCCATTTTTGATGTTTCTGAGACCCACATCATTCCCTGCAGCATGGCTGGCTGTGTGTTAAAGTTCCTCTTCTGGCTGGTGTCTGTGTCTGTTCCACCCAGCAGCAGAGCTCATTTGAGAACCCACCCAAGGATGCCACAGTCAGTTTGCCAGCGCCAGCCTGTGCTGTGCGGGCAGCTGGGTAACAGGAACGCTGAGATCACACTTCTGGCAATAGATGTCATGAAGCCTTCACAAAAAAGCTCTAACTTCCTAAGTTTGTTCACTTGGTGGCTTCCTAAGACAAAGGGATGCTTCGTTTCTGTGTTTCAGAAGGCTTCTAGGCAGGCAGGCAGCGGGTCCGTGTCCCACGTGCCCTGATACCGGGGCTGAAAACATGAAGTAAAACAGAAAGTCCATTTATTACAGGGTTGTGTACTAAGTAAAAATCCGACTTCTGAGCTTATGTCCTTCACTGCATCTAGCCCTCCATCTCCGGCAAACAGTAAATTATATGCACTGGGACATGGCACAATTTCTTAATTTTCAATACCTTTTCCCTTAACTTAGAGACTACTGAATTATTTCAGAGATAGGTTGTCTCTCCATCAAATATCTGTTGGGTTTTTTCTCCCCCAGATATGACTGTAAATATCTGAACGATGCAGAAATTTTTGTTTCTGGTGCCCTATAATGAAGTATCACTTCTTGTTACTGTGCTCAACAAAGCCTTTATTTCATGCCTGAGCAATGCCTGGGACAACTCACATGAGAAATGCTAACACAGTTCTAACTTGTTCGAGATTTGCCCTTGACTTTTTGCTATACATCTACAGGCGTTTTTCTCTGCTTCAGGGAACTCAGGCAAGTGGCTTGTAGAAATCAAAGTTGGTTTCTTTTTTCCTTTCACACTAAGCTTTTGGGATAATATACCTTGTACTTGTGGAAATCCAGTGAAGAATTTCCTTTTTTGCTGCATAAGTTTTATCTGCAGCCTACCTGAGCAAAGATGTATGTTGATAATTTCTGGTGTTTCTGCACCAGTAAACGCCCTAGTTAATGTTGCAAACAGTCTTTTATTAAAGCCCTCTTTTTATTCCACCAGCTACATTTTTAAAAAATTCTGCTGTCTCAAAACTGCTATAATTAGTCTCAGCTCAAAAGTTTTAAGGAAGGTTTCAATTAAATGCAGTCAGCTATTATGCAAGTGGGAGGAGAATACAAAATTTCTATTACTTTTGTTTCGCACACAATCACTTGGAAATAGTTACTTATGTGCTTGAACTGTGGTGAAGCAGGATTTACACATGCAGAGCTGTTCATCCTGTCAAAGCTTATAGTTGGATTTTCTTTCTTCCTGTCACAATAATTAAAAACTAAACTAACATAAAATCCTGTCAAGCTCCTGTCCCCCATTTTAGAAACATTGCTATGGAATGGGAAATGTGTTGTTCTTTCTGTCTTATGAGTGGATTAGAAAGGCATTCGGGTGTATATCTATTTATTTTTTCATGGTATCCTACTAAGTTAGTGTTATTGGGACAGATCATATACCTTATTATGTTTTCCATGATTTCCTGGCATGTCAGTAGTATTGGCACAGGAGAAGATGTACCTGGGATACATTATGTCCTTTTGCTGACATTTCCTGACAAAGAAACAGACAAGATATTGTATTTTTAATTTTTTTTTTCTGATATCCACATCTTAGCACTCACTGCAACATCCTGTAATTAAAATCAAGATCTCACATTTGTATTTGTAATGACAAAATCTGGTATTTTGACACTTGATGGAAAAATAGAAACTGAACTAGAGGCAAAGCTGTCTTCAAAACCTTTGCATTAGCTCATAATATTCTAAATTTTTTAAATTTTTTTTCCTGAAAAGGCTGTGATTTGTATTAAACTTTGAGTTTATTTTAGAAATGGCATTTTTTTTCCAGACTTTAGTTTGGGAATTTTTTCAGTTCTGTCTTCTTTTGGTGGGGAAGCAAAATTGGCAAGTTTTGGTGAACTCTTTTTGTGGCAGTAATCTGGAAAAAATAGGTATTCTGTAGTTTGTTTTAATTACCTATAATACAGCTACAGAATTCATAATCCTTGGTTTTACAAAGGTCCCACTAGTATTTAAGCTCTTTCAGTGGTACATTAGGAAGACAACATGTGAAAGGTTGATTAACTTTATGATCTTTTTGACATGCTTTCCCTTAATTTTTAATATGAGATCAGTGTTGATGATGATAGTGGAGTATTCCATTTAATTGCTTTTAAATTTACATTATTGTAGTTGTTGGGTTTTTTTAACAAAGCGAGTTTGCAGTAAACATTAAAACCTTTAGTCCATCTTGAACCTTTTTTGATGCTTTTAACAGATAACGTATACCTGTATAACAAATACACGTTTTTAAATCTGGCAGTGTTTTCTGTGGTGCACAAAAGCTTTTCTGTAGGAATGGCCTGGTAGTCATGAGAGTGAAGGAACCTGTGTGAATCTCTGCAAGGTGTGAGCGATGCCTTGCTCAGGATAGCAGTGAGCTGAGGCACCTTCTTCAGACACTGAGTGCTAGAGCTGTTTGTTTGCAGGGCAGATCTTTCCCCTTTTAGCTCTGTCTGCCTCTGTCTTTGCTGTGTGTTGTGGTCAGTTGGTATCTTCTGTGATGGCAATTTTTCTCACTAATCTGAGCATGGTCCTGCATTCAGTTTTCAGTGCCCTAAACTCTCAAAATTATTTTAATTAGTTGCTGTCCTTGGGCTGGGAAGTGACAGCAGATATCCCCTCTGTGTCCTTTCCTCGGTGCCAGCAGTGGTTTCCCCAGCCTGGCTGGAGAAATCTGCCCAGTGGCCCAAGCGGTCGGTGCTGGCCATGTGCAGAGGCTCAGCTGGGACTCCTGGGGGAGCAGGAGCTTTCCTCCCTCGGTGCTGCTGCAGCCCTGAGTGACCCAAAGGCCTCTGGCTGCTTGGCTGGCAAGGCACATTTTGTCAGTGCCCCCATCAACCTGCCCTGTCAGTGTTATGGACAAACACTGCCCACATAAAAAAAGTGTGGAGTTGGTCCCCTTCTTGTTTAAAAGGGGCTTCTCACTGCTAGGCTTTGGGCTTCAGCTCAGATAAACAACAATTCTGCTGATTCAATGTTTGCATGTCTCTTCTTTTGCTTCAGAACTATGAGAAGAAATGCTATTGGCAGTTTCATATATGATTCCTGCTTTCTTTATCTTTTAGGGTTTCCTGATAAAATTTGACTCACAGAAGTAAAATTGTACTTTATTAATCTATGACCTTCAAAAGAATCTCCATTTCAAATACACCTAAAGAGAAAGTGTTTTCCAGATGCGGTACATTTCTGCAGATAGAGTCCACAGCTCTACTGCTGGAAGAGCTGCCACTTGCTGGGATTGGAGCAGGTGTTTGTCTCATCACTCAAAGCCACCCACTTGACATTTGATTTCCAGATGCTCTTAAATAGTACCTTGTAGCAGTCTACTTTGTGCAGTCCTGCTTATGTTCTTATCTTCTATTCACTGTTTTCAGGACATATAATAGTTTCCTCTTACAAAAAATAGAGAAAAAGGCTGGATTTGAAATGAGCTCCTACAGCTTTTTAGGATGTTATAGGATGTATATGATGATATTTACATCAGGCTGCAACTTTGAAGCTTATTTCTGTGGCTACAAATGGTTATGCTCACAGGGTGGGCAGCTCAGCAGTGCTTATCTGCAAGCTTTTAATTTCATCTGTCTGATTAGCACTGTTTATTTTTTCACCTGGCACCCTGTTACTTATCAAGCTTTCACCTGTGTTTGTCCTTTTAGATGTCCCTAATTTCTCTCAATTTTCTTGACATCTACAGCAGGTGTCTTTGGCCTGAATGCTCCTCAACACCTGCTACCTTCTTGCTGATTCCCTTTTAATACATATCTCAACTGCAACATACTGGGGGGGGAAAGTAAGGTAATTGTTTTTATGTTATGTGAAAAGTTGTGATATTTTTTTAATAGACAAACTAATCTTCCAGTGGCAAAATAATAGATTCCTTCCCCACCTCATTTGCACTGTTTTTATTTTTTTTTCTTTTTTCTTTCCTGTCTGTATGTGGGAAAAACCCAACACTTTCTGTTTTTATCCTAGTAAATAAATGGGAAATGATCAATGAGAAATAAGATAAGATGCTGAGAAAGACTCTTTTACTTTCTTCTGCAGGAATGAGATGTCAGTATTACTTTGTTTGGCCTTTTCTTGCTTAAGAGATAAGATGTAAAATATACAGGTTTTTGAAATGCCTTTTTCCTTGCATTGCAGCAAGTGAAGAAACAAAACCTTAAGGCATTGGTTTTCTACCTGCTTCACCAAAAATAAACAATACAGTGGTGTAACACTGGGAGGGTTATACCACCCCGAGATTCTGAATATGTAGTTGTTCCTCTGTGAAACGGTAAGATACCAAAAGAAATTACTGCAGGTTCTAGACACGGCAGTAGTGTTGTGTCAGGGATGGCCTAGGGTTAAAGAATTGCAGTGTTCATAGGGACAGATAAAGTCTTGTATGAGATCAGCCAGAATATTCTCCTTTCCGGCCTCTCCTGACTGATCTAGTAAAGGATAGCTTGTTATTATAAGTCTCTAGACTTTGGCCTTTTTCCATTTTTTTTCCATTAACCTCCATCATTCAACATGTGTCATGAACCCTTTCTCTCAGAGCAGTGCTTTCCAGAGGAAAAGCAGTGATGACTGCCACGGATTTCAGTGAAAACTGTTTATGTCCATCACCTCTGAAAAGCAGCTCTGTCCCTTCTGTCCCAGGCTGATCACATGGAAGCCCAGAGCTCATTCTCCTCGCTTTGAGAAGAATTTTGCCATCCCTGTCTTTTGGAAAGCTTCCATCTCAGAGGAATTTCACACACCACCCCACCTCCCTACCCACTGTGATACCCCCCTCAAGCTAGGAGCCTGCTTTTCTCAAATAGAGAATGGGGCAGTCATTTCCCAGGTAAACTTAATCTGAAGTTAATTGCAATGATAGATTTATACAAATAGTTGCGTCTATTTTCAGTTTATTTGCTTTCAGAGTTCTGACTTCTGGGTCCTTTGGCTTTGGGGGTCGTGTGGCTTTGTTTGCTTTGGTATGCAAAAATAGCTGCAATCACAAAAAAAAATTATATTTTACTAAAAAAAAAATGCTTTTACCTTCTAATTGTTTGGCGCTTTTTTGTTTGTTGATTTACTGAAGCCTGCAAAAACCCTTGGAATAGTAAATCTATAATTTGTGCCCAATCCGTTTTCTTTCAAAGTTAGCAGACATATGGGATAGTAGTTTCAACAATCAATGATGAGGGAGAACATTAAAGGTCTGTTCCTAAAGAATAATTTCATGGTATGTAAACTTTTTATTAAAAACAAGAACAAAATCAAAAACAACCAAAAAAAAAAAAAAAAGAGAGAAGGAAAAGCAAGTTTTAGAACAAGCTGACCTTTTCTCCCCAAACCAAAGTTGGCAAGGGGGAGATGGGCACCTTTTATTTTTATCTGACACAACCAGCTCTGTGCAAACCTTGCTCCAGAGTTTTCTGAGCCCTCTGTTTTCTCACAGGGAATATTTTGATTCACAACAATACATGTTCTACTAGTACAGTAGTAGGGAGAAATAAAGGGGAAGAGTAGGGGAAATATCTGCTTCACAACAGTGTTGTGGTTTGAGAAACATGTCTGAGTGGTATCCATGTGTTAAATAAACAATTTGTCTCCTGAATGTTTACAGAGAAGTAACGGGGCTGATTTATTTTGTGAAGCCACTGTGGTTGCTCTACCTTGTCATCACAATCCTCGTGGACATGCAATACTAGGTCATAAATGAAGAGTGTTTTCTGATGGGTCTTGAAGGAAAACATAACAAGCCAAAAAAGCAAGTGTGTGATTTGCACCCTTGGAAGTTCTGAACTCGGAGAGATGTCATTTAAAAATATTTCCTGTTTTCTCTTACTTAGTCTCAATACGTCAGGCTCAGCTAAACGAAGAACTAAATTAAAACTGTCATTTCAGCTCATAAATAACAGATGTCTCACCCATTTAATTATTTATAGTCTTGAATCTTTCAAAAATGAAAATGGCTATACACATTTTTAATGTAGTTCTTGGTAATTTGCTGCATGAATGATAAGATTCCAGATAATCCCAGCACACAAACATGAAAAATAAAACTTTGACTGACTCGCTTATCTTATGTGACTGCTTCTTCAATCCCCTGTGACTTTTTTTAAATTAAAATTTAAGTGAAATCTAATCACAACAAAATGATGTTCATACACTTGCATTAATAATTTATCTGCTAGAGATCACAGTGAAGGTAGTATGGACATTAGAGATTCATTTGCTGCCTGAAAATCAATGCTTTCTCTTTTTGCCAAGATTTATCTTTTCGTCTCTGTGAACTGTGTTTGGATGGATCACAAGTCTGAAATAACAATGGTGCAAGAAATTAAGACTGTGCCAACATTGAAAAACCAATACCCTACCTCCAGGAAAACCACCAAACCCCACTCTCCTGCATTCCTTGGCTGATGTTAAAATTATGTCACTTGCCTTAATGACTTCTCTCTTTATGAACTAGCTAATCTAGTGAAAGATGAACTTAGTGGGTTAACAAGGATCCCCTGGCAGAGCACAGTGTGCTGTGTGTGAGCTGAAAGAGGAAGCAGATGGGTGTGGAGAGACCACAAAAAATGCAACCTGAGTGCTCTGGGGAAGGTGGGAATGCCAAGGACAGGAGAAAGATGTCAAGTCAATGAGTTGAGGAGAGCGGCTGGGCCTGGCTCGTGGATGTAAAAGGCAGCTTATGTTTTGAATGTGAGTGATTGGAATACCCACATAAACTGATTAAGACTTCCTTGGTGCTTAATCAGCTGAACCGATATCGGTGAATAAACGTATAAAAGCATTTTTATGCATGCCAGGCGACAGCGCCAGAAAAATCAATCCTTCGCAAACACCACCCATCCAAATTTGGCTTCCAGCTCAGTGGGTTTTGTAAATATTGTGTCAACATGATACTACATAACAAAGGAAAAATAATATACTGGCATCCATTTTCTCAGCTGTAGGGAAATCTAGCTGGCTGTTGTAATTGAAGAATGACAAATCAGGATTACAAACAGATTTCTGTTCTCAGAAATGTTTGTGTAAGGATTGACAAAGGTAAGTAAAATAATGATTTAAAAAATCTGATTCAGTTTGTGGCAGTGTCCCTTTAATGATGTTTTGTACTACTGCAGAATTACATATTGCAGCTTCTTACTAGATGCTGCCCTTTGCAACTTTCTAGAAAATATTTTCCATCATTTTGACATTTCATTTAAAATGAAATATAGAAGATATTAGAAATTCATGTTCATGACAGGTATTATTTGTTTGACTTTGAAATATACAGAGAACACACATTAATGCACAGTGACTGAAGTGTTACAGGGGTGTGCGTCTGCATATTCATGGGACTCTTCTTTACTCCACAAGAAAGTGTTGTGGAATCAGAAGAAGACTGACCTTTTATAGAACTAAAAATATGTGTGTGCAACGATGAATAATTTAAAAAGGGGCCAGCTGAAATGCCCTCCTTCCTTATATGTGTGTGTGTATAACCAAGAAAGAATGTTGGTTTTCTTGCAAAGGTGCACAGTTTCACTATGTTTTCTAAGTTACTTCTGTTTACACATTCAGCACAGAAATTGTTATCCAAACTGTTTTGTCATACAGTTATATCTACTCTTTTTGGAGTTCCACTTGGGGAATATGAAGGTATTATATGTCTAGGCTGGAAAACAGGTCATTTTAAGTTTATACTGAAGTATAAGCTGAGAGTTACTAAAGTGGAAGTTTCTGTTGACTTTTGTACTTTTTAAAAAATTCTTTGAGAAAGATTACTTGATTAGGAGTCCTCTTAACATGGGGCAAATTATATTTCTTTTATACTAGAGAGGAAACAGGGACACGAGTGTTATTAAGATGCACCTATGTACATGTAAGATCTGAGCAATAAGTTGGTTGAAACTGTTATGAGTGTAAATGAGGTTTGATTGACAGCCCCTGTTTGTTGACCAGAGGAAGAAAAAGCCTATTTGAATTTAAATTGACAGTTGCCTTCCTTTTTGGATTAACTGCTGTGTGAACAGCTACTCTTCAGTTTTTAATGACCTGATCAACTCGTTCACAAATCCAACACATTGCAGGGTGGTGAGGGAGACATTTTTATCTTTCCCTTTCTTCATATAAAGTATTTTATAAAGAATATATTGTTACTGAGTAAAGTTATTTTGATTTATGCAGATTCTTCTCAATTCATCAACAGTTTGTATTGAACCTTGAGCTCAGCTGAGTTCCACATTTAACATAATCACCAAATTTTGTATATAAGTGTAAAGCTTTCGTAATTCTGATCCTGAGCTTGCACCTGTGAGTGTTGAACTGTGGGGCATAGCATCTGTAGTCTTTGTAAAGAGTGGGAAGTTTGTTTATACAGCTGGAAGAATCACAAGCTTTCCTCATTTGTTAAGGTGTTACTACTTTTTCCTCCTGAAACTCTCATCTGTTGAAGGGGAAATTTTAATTGTAACTGATCAGCACTAAAAAAAAATTAATTCTGTTTCTCCTTAACTATTAACACTGGAACTTTGTTAGGTGCCATTAAAGCTGCAAGACTTAGTTGCTGGCATTTGGAATTGACTCATCCTGGTAACACTTCTTGTTCTGTCCTAAAAATGTCTGTTTAACCATAGTGATTGCCATATTATTAGTGAGAGCCGGGTTTCGTTCCACTCTGTGTATCCCTCTGCCTGTGCAGTTGTTGCAAATGCACATGAATATTGAAAAATGACCTGAGTCAATTATTAACTGCTTATGTGCAACCACTGAATTTACATGTGCAATTTAAAGTCAGGAAATACCCTGCTTTTGGTAATGTAGATAACATTTGTTGGTGATGTGCATCATAGGAGAGACTGCATGAACTAGTGCAGAATAAATGACTATTTCATTGCAAGGATGTAAAGTCCTTCTCAAACAGGATTAGAAGTAGATATCTTTTTAACTGGGATATAGTTTTTAAAGTGTTTGATGGAGAAGGAACTGGATTGTTTCCCAGACTGACTGTTACCATCTGGAACTGATGTCTGTCTTTAGCTCTGACATCATATTTGTAGGGTCCCCAAGAACTGCTGAATAAAACAAAGAGTCAGTAGGGAAGGGACTGCATCTGTCTGATGTGTTGGTAGAAGTCAAAGATGATAAATTTATTCAGTCAATTTGCAACAAACACCTATAGACCAAACCACCCGATTAAGTCAATAATCTCTTCTCAGTCTGAAGCTTATAAACCTTGTGTGATTGTATTGCTTTCTTCAAACTCAAATAGTATAATTTTCCAACTTTCCTGTGATATTTTCCCCATAACTCTAGTTTCCAGTTGCAATTGTCACAGACCTTACACTTTTGAAAGCCAGTGCTGGATTTTTTTTCTCAGGCAAAATGGTCTGTGATCAAGAGCAACTGATTATGTACTCTCCCTGCATGCATCAGCATGTTGATTATGTGAAATCTCATGAAGAATTACAGTCAATGCCAATCACTGTCTAGCTGAAGGTCAAATTTTACATTCCTTTACTGATGTCATCTTTTTTTTTTCCTATAGTAATCTATAAACCATGTAAGGAAACTTTGGAATTGATGTTCTTAACAGAATGTATTTATGCTTTCAACTACTGTTTCGGCATGCAAAACCAGAGTTCTGTTCTTGTTCAGCATGCTATTTCTCTAATGTTTATTGATACCCGAGAAATGAAACGCTATGGAGAGCCCCAGGGCAAGGAGTGTTTAGAGCTGGAGAGGGATGCTCAGCTATTAGGCCTGTTTTGTGCAAGGTCTGCATGTGGGTAGTGCAGAGGGACGTGTCCCTGCTCAGTGCAATTCCCATGGTGTTACTCGCATTCATGTTGAATCTGCTTCTGCCTGAGCTTCTGGATTGTGTCACCACTGCAGATGATACTTTAAGGGGTTCGTGCCATGTTTGTGCCCTAAAAGTCCCAGGAGCTCAGCTCACTGGCTCAAAAGAGATTGGCCAAGAAAAGTATATTGTTCAAATATCCTTACTCGGTGCTGTACGTTTTCTGATGTCTTTAATTTCCATTAAACATATCTGATTAATTGCTACCTGGCAATTGCTTTGTGTTAGGCTCCCACATGAAGCAGTCATGTATCTGGCAGATTGAGGCAGTCAACAAACACTTTAATAAGTTTGATCAATAGAAGGGTATCTTTGTGGAAATAGCCACACAGTTTAGTGAGGCACTGTTAACCCGTGAAATGTTTGCCCAGTTCAGCTTGTAGGAAAATTGGAAAGCCAAAATTAAAAAAAAGGAAAATAACACCTCCTACACCCCCTAAAGGCAAGGGTGCTAGAGTATTCATTTCATGTCAGTTCCCTGCATTTGAAATGTCGAGGCTAGAGATTTTGAGAAGGCAGTTAAGGTGTATCATATATGTGATATCTATGTGTTAATTGCAGATGGGTTATCTTACACTAATATTGTTTAATATGTGGACTATAAATGTAGGATGGAAGGATTCCCTCTGATACTTTATTTCTGCTAATATGAAGTAAAAGGCTGCTCTGTCCCCCAGCCCCATTCCCAGTTATCACCTGCTTAAGGACTGAACTTTCCCTTCCAGTTTCTAATATAGTAATATCTACCAGTTTTCAGAATACAAAATAAGTAGTAAATCAGTTTTGCACTCTTTTTCATAATGTTACAGTAACCCCACAGTGTCTACATGATAGCAGTGCAGCATTTCCCTGGCAAAATGGATATGCTTTTATTTTGCTTTCTGTCCTCAAGTACAGCGGTGTACAATGGGATCTCACTTAAAGGGCTGGCTGGAAACGTTGTCCTGACAAGATTACGTAAGGCTTTGTCCTCTGAATCATGTCTCTGCACGTACAGGGACACACACATTGAAGGAACTGCATTCAAAGGTAACAATCAATTTTTGCAGTGGGATATGGCAAATTCAGCAGCTTGGAGAGTGGAGGTGAATAAAGATTGCTATGCAACACCTCTCAGTCAGAAATGGAATTTTATTTCAGCCTTTGTCTTCCCTTAGATGAGATATAGATAAAGGAGGCTGTAATGATTTGACCAGTATTTCTCTAGCAGATCACTGGCATATGTTTTTGTGTTAGATGCCCTAATGTTGCTAATAAGGAAGAAGCTTGGGGTATTTGAAATATCCGCTTTGAAATCACCGTTGATGGAAGAATGGGGTTTTGTTGTTTTGTACTTTTAGAGAATTTTTAGTATGTGCTGGAAATAAACTTCCAAAAAACTGCAAAACCCAACAAACCTGAAATCAGTTTGAATTCTGACTGCTTCCCTGAGGCATAGAAATGGTAAGTTGGATAGTTTTTCTATCCATGGTAGATTTTATTCCTGAGGTTTCAGTGTGAGCTCAGTTGATTAGAGCATGGTGCTAGTAGCATCAGGGGTAATGATTAAATCCCTGTAAGGGCCATTCCCTTGAGAGTTGGAGTCAATGATCCTTGTGGATCCCCTCCCACTCCGAATATTCTGTGATTCTGCAATCAGATTCCCAGTCACCAATTCCCTTTATTAGAAGGGAAGGTGCTGTATTGTGGGAGGTAAAATCCATCTGGAGCTGAATTGTTTAGTAAGTTATTTCATCAAAAATTATTTCTTTGTCAGAATTTAAAATTACTGCTTCTGTACTGTAATTGAGCATGCATATACCTTGTGGCTTTATAAGTATTCTCTTCAATTCAACTTAAAGTGATTATGGCAGGTGGCAAATCAAAAATGTCACTAGGTCACACCAAAGATCTATCTAGTCCAGCAGCAGATTCTTACAGAAAAGTATTGGAAGACCCTTTTGAGAAAAGGGTCATTTTATATTCTTACAGCTTATGGCAATCAATAGTTTAAGGACTTCTAAGTCAAAAGTTATATCCGAACTGTCACATCAAATACCCAATGACCTCTCCTTCAGGAGTTTGTCTAAACCTTTTTCAAGACATTTATAGTGTAGCCCTTGCAACACCTGTGGCACAGATGCAATTTTTCACAGTTCAGTTGAATGTTGTGTGAAGAAAAATTTCTTTTGGTGTGTTCTATGCTTAATACCTGATAATCCAGCTGCACAGTCCTGTTCATGCTCCCTGTGCCCATTTCCTTGCCCTGCTCCGGTGTGAGCCAGCCTGGCACTTGACAGGGAACATGTGCTTTTAGCTGCTCAACCAACAGTGGTGAGCATTTGAGCTTGGCTTTCATCGTGGGTGAGGTCTCGCTGAGCAACTTTAGATGTACCTGTGGTTGCTCGGTTGTGACACTGGTCTTCATCAGGCTTGTTAAGGATGAAGGTCTGAAAATTCTGAGACTGTGAAAGCAGTGCCTGTGATTTGCATGTTGATTAATATGCAGAACTGTACTGCATTAAAAACACTAAGCTGCATATTTGCACCATAAATACTCTGTGAGATTGTCCCCTGGGTCACTTCGTCCCCACAGCCCAGCAGATCATTTTGACTGGACAGGCTTTCCCCCTAAGCATTTTTTTTTTGTAGATATGCAAGTTTTGCTTCCTAAGGCATTATTTCCCTTGAGGTTGCTTTCCCTCCCAGAGGAAATGATTTATGGCTACAATAGCTTTGATGGTTGTTAATGGCATATACTGCTTTTATAAAATGCTTTTTTTTCCCCCCCCCCCAAAATGTTTCAGGATAAATTGCTCATAGCTCCAAAACTCTCTACCATTCTCCTTGTGCCAGGAAGACTCAGGGAAGAGTCCATGTTTCTCAATAGCAGCTTTGTGTGAAGCTGAGGATGAAAGAGAGGATAATATGCCTGTTTCTAGTTCGGCACTTCTGGGCCACCATAGATTTAAGCAGCTGCACAAAATCCTCACTCAAGCCACTTTGGGTTCGAATCAAATCCTTCTAGAGAATGATTTCACAATTTAGATGATATTTAAAGTCATCCTTGCTCTTCCTTATTTCACAGTGTGTTTCATTTGGCTCAGTTTTTCCACCTCCAGACAGGTTCATTCCAGGAAAATGCTGTCTCCCAAGTGAAAGCACCCAGTGCAGGCCAAGGATATTGATATTATGATGAGTTGCTATCTCAGTATTTAGCCAGAGGAGGATTATCCACTGAAGTGTAGATTGGTTTTTACTGCTGGCTGCAGGAATGCTGCTGCTCTGCTCTCCAGAATTTTACTCCTGTCTAGAGTATTAAAAGGGAACTGTACGTGTGAGTCTATCAAAATAATGCCACACAAGGAATAGGAAGTAAATACCTGAGCGGACAAAACTGTGCTCATCTTAATAGTTCAAAACTTTCCTCATATTTTGTCCATTTTAGTGTTGCATATGATATGCCCCTACTTCTAATTAAAAAATGTTTTATTTCTAGTACGTGTGGATAATATCTGAGATGTAAACAGCCACTGGCTTTTGGTACATATTGTTTAAAATTTCAATTTCAGTTTCATTGGATTTATCGCTGTGTGTTGTCTGGGGTCTTTTTTTTGGGTGTTTTGTTGCTGCTGTTGATCATTCCATAAATATCTTCATTCCGTAAATTCATAATCCAGTCAATTTGAGAGACAGTTAAAGTTAACATAATCTTTAGAGTTTGGAAAAGCGTAGATAAGATCTGTATAATATTGTGGCAATGTGGAATAAAGAGTGAATTAGGAAATCTGAATTTCAGATAAGCAAATTGCTCAGTATCTGTGCTTTGCTAGTGGGTAATTTGAAACATTACTTATTTATTGCCATAATAATTTATTAATGAAAATGTTATTTATTTATGACATATCCATGCATTTGCTAGGCAACTCATAAAATAAGACTGATATTTACCATGAAATGCTTACATGCTTAGATTGCATAAAATCTCATAGTGATAAATGGCAATATATCACCCGTAAATCCAGGATTTTGGTGATGGAAGATTGTTGTAAAGTGTAGAAAAAAAAGTAATTTTTTTTCTTAGTAGTGGAATTTTATTAATTTACTTTTGGATTTCTGCTTCATCACTCTCATTCTCTAGTTCTTATTTGATCTCTTTGGATATTTTTCCCAATACAATACTTGATTCTCATCTTTACACTGTACGTTGTGGGGGGGCATATGAAAGGACAGTCATTTTTGTATTTGAAGCTAGAAATGCCTTAAAAATTGCTACATATTTTAATGAATAGTGAAGTCAAATGGTATTAGATACAATACTTATGAATCTTAGCACTGTGAGCACAAATTTGAGGAAAAAAAAAGTTGAAAAGCTGTCAGGTCGGGGGTTTTTTTTGCTTGTTTGTTTTTGTTTTGTGGGTTTTTTTGTTGTTTTTGTTTGCTTCAGTTTTTTTGGGCGTGGTCTAATGTTTATTTTGGGCAAAGGACTAGAAAAGTGGAAGTGAGTGCATATGGTGATGATTCTTTTGTATTTCAATAAATACACGGGGTTTTTGTTAAGATAGCTTTGGTCCAGTAAAATGAATGCTGTGAGAATTTACTTAACTTTACATATCCATTTTTCAACTGATGAGAACACTGGGACTGCTAAAATCAGACTTCCCTTCCTGTGGCTCAAAAAATATCATGTAACAACAGATATCTACCTTGATATTTAGGTGATTAATTTTTTATGTTTCAAAAATCACAGTAAAAATGCTGTTTGTTTTAAACTAAGGTTTTTAATAAGAATCTAAGGTTTTTTTCAGAAGAGTGTCTTAAAGGCACAGTGCAGGTGTTGGTGAGAAGCAGAGGGAAATGGTAGGTCACAGGTCAGAGTACCCAGTGGTTTTCAGTTAGGATGCTAATTTACAGGCTCTGGAACCAAACCATGTTATTTCTGCCTTGTTTAAAAATCTTCAACACAAATCTTCACATTCCAGGTGAATCCTACAACTCTGATCAGTTTCTGTGTTCATAGATGCACTGAAAGAACGTTCCATCTGAGCTACTCTTAAATGTTTACTTTAGGATGAAATGAATTACTAAACTCCATTGACTTTTAACTAGATTTCTATTTATTTTGAAGGGTGCCCAGGCTGAGAAAAACCTACAACCTGTTTACAGAATGTTAAAGGTATTCTTAAGTCACCTCAAAGGTGACCTGTAAGTGTCAAACTGTGAGTTTTACTGTGTTATCATGTATTTTAAATTGTATAAATCTCCAGTTTCCCTCAGACTGATAACCATGTAAGAATCTAGGGCTGTATTTTATGTATTGAAGCATTTTAAATTCAGCTGTGGCTACCCGATGATCCATTGACTGAACCAAACCTTCCTGGTCGATGGCATGGACAGCCCTTGATGTTGGTGAGACACCTGGGAGGCCTGGGGGCCTTCAGCTGTGAGTGACCCAGTGCTTGCTCATATCTTAATAGCTTTTAATTGTTTTATCTTATTCAAACTAAAAGATAAAACTAAATCCACAGAATCTGCCCTTGCTCTTTTTCTTTCCTAAAGTTAAATTGATCAAGAACCAAAGAGATACACAGTTAAATGCAGTCTTATTCTAAATGCTTTTGCAAATAGGTATTTGTTTCCATGACCAAAGTGTTTGCCTGAAGCCCAAAATAATCATGATCTGAAATGAAAGAGTAATTAGCTCCTTTCTTGCTGAGATGGGAATTCATTAACGCTGTTAACAGACTTTGCTGCCTTCTAACATTACTCTAAAATTATAAAGTCTTTTAAATGCCTTCCTTAACTCATGAATGCATGACACAATCTGACTTTAAAGGCATTCTAGTGAAAGAAAATCTGTCTTCTTTAGGTTGTATCTTGTGAACAAGTGACTATAATAAATTGATGTGTTGTATATTGCACGACTTTAAATATTGTAGCTGTATGAAATAAGTTAGAGCTTGAATGAAGGAGAAGACAGAAGGGATAGAAAAAGGATAGAATCACCCATGTCAGAGAGAGAAGGAATGTGCATTCTGTGTAGCTTTCTTAACATTTGACATAGATTTTGATTGTTTTCTGTCACTTTTGCAGCTTCTAGCCACCTCACATTATTTACAATGTAGCACTTGATAGAGAGTTTATTTAATAAATGCAATTCATTTAATCATTGACTATGCTAATGCCAAAACAAATCCACCTTACGACTGTGAATCACAAACCCTTTGGGATGTATCAGTCTATCTCTGCCACAAAAGCTCACAGAAAAGGTGGCCTTTACAAAGTGCCTTGAATATTAATGAATCAGGCCCTAAATTTTACAAAGCCACTGCAGTTGGAAATGAACATCATCCTTGATGATGTTCTGACATAATTCTGTTCAGCTTTGGAAGTCAGTTGTCACCAAATGAGAATTTGACTCAACATTAGGTTTGTGATCTAACATCTCATCTGCTGCATTAAAGATGTTTACATGCTTGCCCTTCTGATGCTGGGATCTACATGTGTGTCTTTTACTGATATAATCCAGTCTTCAAATATTTATAGGCAGGCTCAAATAATCTCATTTTTTCTAAAGACATTGTGGAATTCTCCCCTGGCAATTTCCAAAAGCAGTACTTGTTCTGGTCTTAAACAGCCCTGGGGAAGTTAAATAGGAGGCATGGGGTCCCCTGGTCTGATGTGCTGGGCTTGGTGTCTGCTCCAGTGTGTGCCTGGCAAGAGTTTGATGGAGAAGAGCAAAACTGCAGCTGTGCGGGTCTTTCAATGCATCAAAGAAGTGCAGATGGAAAATAATGTAAGAGATTTTTACCCCATCCTCATAAGATGTAAAAGTCATTAAATGGCAGCATGATTCAGTGTTCTATGTTTTCGAAGCATGTTTCACTTGTGTTCAATTCTGTGAGCAGAATTGTTCCTTACTGCCAAAATCACAGTGGTACTTCAGCCGTGGCAGCGCTGCCTGATGAGCTTGACCAAAGCATGCCCAATGCACCCCTCATTGCACACTGAATTTCACACTACAGGATTGTTTCCTGGTGGTTTTCAATCTTCCTTCCTACAATCAGCATAGGGTCATAAAGTTGTTTTTAGAGGTGGTAGTTTGTGAGGGGGTTTCATCAAAGCCTTACAAGAATTTTTGTGTATTTAAAAACAGCTATCTTAATGATGGTGTGTACTTTATTGGTGTTGCAGGCATTCTTTTTTTCCTTGATTGTTCATTTTTGTGTTAGAATGACAGTCCCGCCTGAGATGCAAATTAGATGCAAAGGAAGCAAAGCATAATTTCTGAATTCCTGACAGGCAAGCAGAGTGGTAATGCAGAGGGTAGAGAAGTTTCGAGGGCCATGACATAGAGAGTCTGGGGCATCTGTCAGTACTTCACAGTGTCAGATGACAAGATTGCAAATCTGAATGTCTTAGCTTTTGGCCCTGAATCTGGACAGAACTGCGTGGTACAGGGGGATAAAATCAGCCAGCTTCTTTGTGGTTAAGTCATGGCAGGATTAAAAAATCTTTGGTCTTCCTGCTCTGTGTAAGGTTTTCTGTACATTCATCCCTGTTCAGTCTGAGTGCAGAGCAGACGTGCTCATGGAGATCATACACTCTGGTCACGGGTGACAAAAGTGCCTGATGAGAATGTGTGCTACTAAAATGCAAGATGTAATTAAAACAAATCTGCCCTCACTGAAGTAATATAAAATGCAAAACAAAAGCTGCTAATGAAAACATTTTATCTTTATAATTGTTCATTCATGACCACAGGCTAATGTGGCAGAGCCAGGGGCAAGGGGCAGGATACAGGAAGACAGGATGATAACAAAGGTGTTGCAAAGCCATTTTTACCCCCCTTCATTTCTGCACAGTGACACCACAAGGCTGGGCCTTGTTTATAGGCAGGAAATAAGATATTTTGCCATTGGAGCATAAACATGTTCAATTTCCCAGTTATCATAAAATTGCCAACTGTTCTTTCTGGAAATTCTCTGCTTGTTTTTATCTGCAAGACACACATTTTGAATGTTTCTCTTGGTGGTCATGCTGTGGTAACAAGGTGCTTCCACCTCAAGGCACTCAGAGTTACCCACAGTACCAAATACCAGCATAATTACCCTGAAGACACCAAGAGCTTCCTCCTTTTTAGGCCCTGTACAAGGACAGAAGGCACTGCTTATCTCTGCTTTCTCACACAAATGACATCTCTAATGGGAGCGACAAAGGCAATGCTAAAATTATTACAATTAATCAGTCATTCAATCTGTGCTGAAGGAGTGAAGGCAATCGAGGGGAAAAGGGAGAAAGCAGAATGTGTGGGTGTCAAGCATTGAGGACACAGATTTACTGAATGAACTAAGAATGACATGTAGAGTGGAAATGTAGCCACTGCCTGAGAGGCAGTGTCTAAAGCTTTCCTGATCAGCAGGTACTGCGTAAGGAAGCTGCAGCTGGTACTGGGTTTTGTCTTATCCTTGCAGCTTTGTTGTAGCACAACAAAGATCATTCATCTTTTGTGTTATTAAGAGGCCTGAATCAGGACACAGTTTCAGTGGACACTTATACAAACACACACCACCTCCTTTCTATTTTGTGGGAAGCATGATAATATTGTCATCTGTCACCAAATCTTGGATGACTTCCAGCATCACTTACTTATCTGAATAGAATTATTCTAGGCTCTAAATCCCAAAACTGAAGTGCCCAGGTAATAGTTTTTTTTTGGGATGCTGATATAATAGCTCAATTAGGAATTTAATACTGGAATCAAGGAGTAATATTGGATGTATAGATAAATATCAGTGCACTACATTCTTCAGCAGGAGCGTACTCTGCTGAGTTCATCAGTCACGGTGGGAATCTCCCTTACTAGAGGTGCACAGCCCATTGATGTGCCTGCCCATGTCATGTCCTTCACATCTGAAGTTTTGTTCGTTTTTAACTCTTAAGCACATTATGTAGAGGTTGTATCCTTTTAAAAGACAGGTAGGGGGTGGGTGGTATTTCAGGAGGCCAGTGTTTGAACATCCAGGACATTATGCTTGTGGGAGAATTGGTTGGTCAAATCTCAGGGGTCACCTGAGTCAGTGGACTGGATGATCAGTACCAGCTGGAGACTTGACTCAACAAAATGTTTCACAGTGTTTCTCCTCTCCTGCAGAAATTGAAGTGCAGCAAACGGGTGTAGCTGAGCAGAAACTCTCTGCAGTTCTGCATCTATTTTGTCTGTCTGGCTTCCTGAGCCACCTCAGGCACTGCCTCTGTGAGCTGCCCTCCCTGCCTTTGGGCCGGGCAGCACGTGCTGATGGCGTCCCCCTTGCACCTCTCTAACAGAGAGAGTGTTAAGTGGAGAGATCAAGTTTTTTTTTTCCTTCTCACCTCTTTTACCTACTCATGGTAGAGTGGAAACAATATTCAGAATATATGGAAATATTCCAATGTATGGCTAAGGACAAAAAAGTTAAAAGGCCTATGTATTTAGAGAGCCATCGAGTTTATGAATTTGGTTTCTGCATTCCCCGTTCTTGGTTTCTTCCCTCAGCTCAAAGCTCTTCTGAGATCACGCTATTTGTTTATCTTTATTTCACAAACTAGATGTTATTCTCATAAACACAATATAGAGCAAGCTGCTGTATATTTTGGAGCATAGCTCCTTGGCCTGTGAGTGGATTTCTTAGATAATTCTATGATTATCCAATGGGGGTTTGAGAATGTCCTGCAAAAAACTGTGTCAACATAAAGGAAGATTGTTAGTTTATTTAAATTTCACCAGAAACCCACTACTTAATCCCACTACAGGCAGGGGAAGAGTCTTAGATCTAATCTGAAATTGCTTATGATCTTGTTGGGGGAAGACATAGGAAAATGAGTGTTTCTATTAGTTTACCAAGAACAGCCTAGTGTCTACCAGATTAAAAATGTAATTTCTGAACATCCATAAAAAAGTAAAAAACTGAATGATAGCTCAGATTTTTCTGGATTTTTCCTGTGTGCCAATGTCACCTTCAGTCACTGATTGCAGGGAAAGTGCCAGATGCCCAGCAAGTAAATAATTTAGCTCAGGCTGTGATTGTTAATTACAATCAGTACTAAAGAATTTGGTAGAGATGATGATCTCTTCAACCCATGAGGAAAAAAAATAAATCAAAAGGATTAGACAAAGAATGTTCAGAAAAGGAGAATAAAAGAAAAAAATCCAAAAACTTCCATCCATGAAAAATTATTGCAATGAACTTCTTATTATAAAGTACTGAGGGACAAGTGTTAAGGGGTAATTTCCTGAAGGACTGTTCCCAAACTCTAAATTCTTTATGCAAAAGAAAGTGCTAAAAGGTAAAAATTAATCATTCCCGTTCAAATCTTCCGGGCATTGCGTGAACAAGATTTAGCTGCATAAAACCTGTGGCTAAATCCCATGCCATGTTGAAAAGGTATATGATATTATCTCCATCAAAAAACCCAGTGCCATGGCAGAAATATTGGAGCCAGTTCCTGTGGGAAAATGGCAGTGATCTAATGGCTGTCAACTGCTCTAAGGTATCGTTCTCATTTGTGTCTCCACATTACTCCCAGGTTTTGGCTACAGCTCAGTGTGGTTCATGTTTTCTGTTTACTGTGCAGCATTTGATCACACAGCAAAAGTAAATATATGATGGAACCTTTCGTGTGTAGACCCTTAATTACAGGGTAGACTTATCACATTGGGAATTATTATTTAATCGTGTGACTGCCTGAAAGATTGATGTCATGTGACCTCAGAAATGTGTGTACAATTCTACTACAATTCCATAACACTAAAGTGTTTGTGCTCTAGCTTTTTTTTTTTTGTACATTCTAAGGCAAATCTGCAAAATAACATTGTGATTATAATATCTATAAGGTTGTGTTCCTGACATGTTGTTGGCATGGTACTGTAGAACTACTGCAGTAGAATAATGTGATGCTGCTTTTGTTTGTCAAAATGTCTTTTCCTATTAGCAAAAGAAAAACCTATTCTCTCCTGCTGCTGGAACTTCCCTATCCCCGGGGACCCATGTGGAAGGTGGTTTCCAGAGAGAAAACGCAGAGGTTTCTGTCCTGTTTCACTCCCTCTCCCTTGTTCTCACAAAACTATTTTTGGATACTTTGTAGTCTGAATTAACATGGAGAAGGAGTAATTGTACCTTGCTACCGTTCATGCAGGCACGATGGGAACGCACACTTGGCTAGCACCATCAATGCAGTTCCCAGTCTGTTTTATTGGAAAGGGTCCTCTGGAAAGTGTTCTAGTGAATCTGAGATGTGGAGTTCCTGTCAGGAGATGGGGACAGTCTTCTGCAAGATATATTTAGTCTTTTAGAATTGTGGTTTTACATCACCAAGTCAGGCAGGAAAGATAGTGCTATTTAAAAAACAATGCACAGAGTTAATGGATATACAGGCTGAACTTTGGGTCCAGAGGATCTTAAAATCCCTCTGAAATGTCAGCTTGATATTAGTGTCTGACTGCTAATTGCTTATTTAGTATTGAAGTATAACCTTGATTATAGCTTTCAGTATTTAAATGACATAAATATAAGAGAATTAATAACGACGCTGGTAATGGTGAACCAGCCAGATATCTTACCAAGGGTAGACATCTTGGTGAGGTATTTAAAATGAGAACAAATTTCATCACCATACTTAAATCATTCCTTCTCCTTTAAAGGGATTATTGGCTTTTTTCCCAGCTGTTGTTATGTTTCTATATACTGTACTACTGTCTCTTATTTGACATAATGTAACTCTTTTTTTTTTTGAGGAAAATACATAATGCAGGTTATTTTTGCGTGGTGTCTAAGTATGTTGATCTGTTTGCCCTTAGTGTATTCCTCTGCCTAGGCAGGACTAGCTTTGCTTGCAGTGTGTTTGAGCTTGAGTGACAGAGGGGCTAGTTTGAGCTGAATGTGGTTGTGGAGCACTGTGATGACTTCAGTCTGTGTGTTGCTGTCCTTGGTGTGCATGGACAGGTGAGAGAGAACTTACTGAGAATTTACTGCATCAGTGGTGTTTGCGTGGTTCCCTCACTGCCTTCAAACAAAGCTTCCCATCCCACGAGGGGCTTCATGGCTGTGTGTCCTCTTCTGCTTGGGACCCTGAGAACAGCATCCCCCACTTGGCTGCTCAGGAGCTGCTGGGCAGCCAGAATTGGTCCCTTTGCCGTTGTGCCCTTGGAGGTGGCACCAGTGACAGTGCTTCGTAATTGTACTCTGTGTTTAACAGCCACCCAGGGGTCTGCTGAGGTTCTGGGAGGTTTTGAAAGGAAGGATTGAAGGGAAGCTGTTCTAGAGGCTTTTACCAAAGAGATGAATGAGTAGTGAGCAGTGCTGGTGGGGCTGGGATTCTTGTACAAAGAAGCAAAGCTCAGATAACTGGTGACAGTGCATCCTGTCCCTCATCTGCTTCTGCCAGGGTGCAGCTTGTGCTGTCATCTACTCGAAGCAGATTGCAGTGTCCTGGAAGTTTGACCACGCTTCAAAGCTTTGACTATCACAGTAGAGAGCGTTGCCCTCAGCAGACATCCATTTGCTTCTAATGTGGAAAATACAGTCTGCAAAGTTAGTTTGTTCTTTTTTACAGAGTTCTGGTCTACAGACCTGTTCTCTGAAGAAGTGCCATGAAGTATGGTGATAGCTGCTGGCACAGCAAGAGAAGAGAGAGTTCAGACTAAAGTCATCAAATAAAAAAATTTAGTAGAAAACCTTTAACGGTTCTTTTTAATTCATTAGAAGGAAAACACTGGGTCAGCCCTTTTAAAATTGTATTTTCAAAAGGGTGGCAGAAAACAGTATAGCATTTTTTCTGCAGGTTCCTTCAGAGTGGACTCCTTTGAGCAGATAAAAGAAATGTTATCTCCATTGTTTAAATGTTGTTAAAATACGGGGCTGAAGTTTTGCAATCAATTTCTTAAGCAGTGCTTTGAATGGGTGAGAAAGCACTGAAAGCACTGCTAGGGCGATGTGATGGGTTATGACTTCAGACATTGAGGACCTGAGAGGCTGGCTAAATACTCCTCTGGAGTTCTGTGCTAAGATACTGCCTGTCCTTTTGGTACCTCCTGTCTTCTTCCTTTTGAAGAACACCAGCTTAATCTTTGATATTCTGTATTCCTGAATTATTTAAGAACACATAATTATGTCGGCAAGGAAAATAATTCAGTCTGAATGTTCATCTCAAGAAATTTCTGTCAGGTCCTGTTTGATGCTTTTTCATACTCTTTTTCAAAAGGGAGAGTATTTATGAGAAGGAATCCACAGTTCCTGCTCTGGTGAGATGCTGCTCCAGAAAGGAGTCTTGGTTTTAAAGATCTTTTGACTCCACAAGTTCTGTGGGCTTCAGCTTCTGTTGCTATGTTTGAGGACCAGATTTGTATTTGGAGCCAAGAAAATGCTGTAAATCCATGTGAATTGCTGTTCAGCCCTGGCACAACTGAAAGGCAGAAGTTTTTGCTTGCATCAGCCATGCCACATCTTTTTCTTCTTGCCACCTTCACCAGCTTTATCAACCTAGATATAATAAGAAAAATCTTACCTTATTGCTCAACCGTGGCAAGTTGAGGCTTTCTGAAAATTCAGACTTGTGGTTTTCTATTGCTAGATGATTATCTAGTTCTCATTTATGCCTCTGAAAACCTAAAAACACCATAGAGTATTTAGTTAGATTTTCCAGTGTGTTACTTCTGTTTAAAGAAGAAGATTCAGGTAAAGATGGCTGTAAACCTGTGCAGAGATGCATGATGGTAAATTTCAACATACCCACTGGTCCTTTGAGATTGCTTTTATCTTTATCTGTGTTCTAAGCCTCAATTTTTTTTCAGATTCTCAGTTTCCAGTAACTTAAATAACCAGTTTATGTAAGCTAAAAAAAAAAACCACAACCAGAGCCAAACAATAAATTAATTGGTAATCACTTGGCTGAAGATTATTAATTGTCAGTCATTTTGGGGCTAAGTTTTTCATACCTCAAAGACCAATAATATCTATTTTAGACTTGTGAATCACAGGTTCTTTTGGAAAGTTGAACTAAAAATCAGACTATGGATTTGCAAAAAAACTTTCAGTTGTTCAGTAAATCCTGACATTGCTAACATTAAGAGGGCAAAAGTACTGAGGATCTTATTGATTAAATTTCTTATCCAATAGAATGGGACTCTCTGATGTGACTGAGTGATTTTTACTACACGACGTTTGTTTTAAGCATATCTTTCCTGTAGACAAGTACCCCAATAAAATGCGTGATATCAGTAGGGCAAATGTTAGAAAATTTCTGGTTTTTTCAGATTGGTGATCTCAGTCTAAATGGCCAAGAGCATTTCCATTGCATTCTCTGTATTTTTATTTCTGGATTTCATTGTCCTACATCGAGAATGCCTGGAATTGCAAAGATAATGGCATTGAAATAAATGTTATTAAAGCACTTTAAGAACTTCTGGTAAACTGATTTATATGCAGCAGCTGTGGGGTAAACTGAAACAGCGATTGACCCCATTGCCCTTTTGTGGTTGTTGGAGGTGGAGTAATCTCAGGGGGACCTGTTCATCTCCACCCCACAGTGCGAGATGACTGCAGAGTCATTGCAAGGAATTCAGGTTTAGGCTTATAAAGATTTGTCACTAGCCACTGGATATCATTGGGCTCAATAAAATCAACAAGCTTATAATTAGTCTGAACTATCTAACAGTAACCTAATTTAAAAATGCAAATAATAAAAACATCTACCATAACATTAAAAATTTCGTAAATTATTACAGATTCTAGTCACAGGAAAGAGTGCTGATCTTGAAAAGCTTGATGACAATTATGTGCTTCACTGAATTAAAATGAACTCATATTATTAATAAAGACTCAAATGATCTAGTCTGCTAGTCCAACCTTTCATCACCTCACACTTTCATTAGAAATGAACTTTTCAATTACCAACTGTCTTTCGAAACTTAGTACTGAGTTCCAAAATTAAGTTTTCCAGTCTGTGATTCAGTCACAGGAACTTAAGTAATACAGAACAATCTTGCAGAATTTGACACTGCTACATGTCATTCTCTCTTGCTGCTTCACGGGTCTTTTCACATTAAGTGATCATCTTGTTGGGGCCACTGACAGTGAAAACTAAATCCAACTGAGCAGGGACTTTTGGAAGAATAAGGCTCAGAAATAACCCAGATATATACAAAGAATACCGTCTATCAAAGGCAATATTGAAATCTGAAAATTGAAATGCAGCTGTCAGCTCTTCTGATGACTGCCAGAAGCAATGGATGGAATGACAAATATTTGAGAAAGCTTTGCGCTTTTTTTTAATAGTTCGAAGAACATTTCCTTATTGGAATATTTTATTCTAATAATCCTAAAGGAAATCCCACTGATTAAGCTGAGAACATTTGACATGTTAGCCATTCCTGGACTTAGAGATGTTCTTCATCTGGGAATTGGTAGATGAGGGTTCTGCAGCTAATTTTGTACTAGAATTTTTGTTCAATGTTGAACAAAATCTCTGAAGATTTATATAGATATTCAAGCTACCTGCAGCACTCCTCATTACTTTTAATGTCTATTTTTTATCAGACTACTTTAATATTACATACCAAAGTTGGTGGGATTTGTCTTAGGCGGGTCAGATACTGTTAATCTGGGAGTTGTTTTAGTTATAACCGAACTATAAAAAATAAAAATTAAAAGGGATTGTCAAGTAGTTGTCACATACATTTACACCCACATCTGCTATGATGCTTAAGGAATTATAAAAAAAAGAATAGAAATGTTGGAATGTTTTGCAGAGAACTTCTCTGTATCAAATGGCTCTGCAGAAGCAGTTGCATTTTCTCTCCCAAAGCAGTTCAAACACTGCGTTTGAGCTAAATAGATTTACTGTAAAATTAATGGTGATCTATAAAGGAGAAAACCAAAAAGGTCAATATGGTGTGTTCCTGGAAGGTCCTTTGAGCTGAGTTCATGTACACTCATGGAAGTCAAAATTTGTATTGAAAGCTTACTTTTTAATTTGAGTGTTGTATTTTTCTTTGAAAAAATAGTAAAAAATTTGCCAGGAAACAGTAAAAGACTTCGGAAAATACTTAAATAATTATTTCCTTAAAACCTAAGCCAAAAATACAAATGCTGTTTGCCTCAGAGGAAAGTAGTAAAATTATATAAATTATGAATCTAATAGGAAATTGGAGAAAAGAAGAAAAAAAACCACCTTAGAATAAAAGCTTTAGCATTATTTAATGATATTAAGTTGCAGGATGTTTTGGTGGAGATTCTGTGCCCCTTACTCCTCCAGCCCCATTCCCAGGTATCTCCTAGCTGGGAGTTGTTTTTCAACAGTGTTTTGTCTTCCTTCTCCTGGATTTTACTCTGGTCTCTCTGCCCAGCAGTCTTCTTGCTCTCCATTTGATCTCCATCTTCTTTCTTCTAGCCCAGGTTTTCTGGGCCTCAATCTGTCTTTCCCCTACACTGACACAATTTCTTTTCCATTCTTCAAGCTCCTCTTCGCAGTCTGTTCCCTGAAGGGTTGGTGCTCTCCCTGGATATTTGAGTTTGAGAGCTGCCTCTTGTGTGTTGCTTGGACTTAGTAAGGAGAGTATTGGAATGGCAGCAAAGACCTCTTGCCTTCGTTCAGATTGTTCGGCTCGGATTTGGCACTGAGCTGTAATTGCAGAGAAAGACCTGCTCAGGCCCCTGGAGCACGTCCAGTACAGACAGAAAGGTTGGGAAGTGGAGCAGCTGAAGTTCAGGAAGTACTGGCTGTGCACAAACCACAAGGCTCGAAGTTGGACGTTTTTGAGCGGCTTTTCATTGAGAGTGCAAAAGGCACAAGATCTCTGCCAACTTGCAAGTCCTTATTCTAAAGCATGGGACTTTTTAAAGAAAGGACTTCAGAGTCTTTTACCATTCTAAGCAAACGCTGTTTCCCGTTGCCTTTTTCTCGGGAACGGCTGCAGTTGTTTTTGACTGAATTTTTCTAGGAAATTCAGGCCGAGGGAGGCACATCACCCAGGTGGTCACAGCTTTCTCAATGGTGCAAGGGGTGGAGAACAGGGTCTTTCCTAGGGGCACTGCGTCAAACTTAATTGAATTGTATTCTGCCAGGGAAAGTTTTTTCTGTCTTTCTCTGCAGGTGTTTATTTCTTAATTCTTTTACTTTTAGTACCTGTTCCTTAAAGTTTGTTATTCTTTTTCTCTTTCAGTAAGCAAGTAGTCACATGAAAATGCTTGACATCTGCAGTGAAGTCTGGCTCTGAGTTCCATTTGAAACCCAGCACAGGACGCTTTGTTACCAGAATCCTTTTGAGTAAAAATTATTATTATGTGGGAGGAGCTCAACTTGATTGTTAGATTGCCAAGCTTTGTGCAAAACTGTTTACATTTACAAGCCAGCAAAATTGATGTGGAACACTGTGATATACAACCAAGAACTGCTTTTTTTCCCAGTCTCTTCCAAGATAGAATTTTTCCTGTTGTCTATTTTTCATTAAAAGCCAAATGACTACCATTATTTATCAGCTATTTCAGAAAAAGGTTATATTGGAGAAGATTTTTTGATCTGAATTTTAGGTTGGTTTACAGCACCTTGGTTCAGAATTGCTGTTTTCATGCTGGGAACACTTGAAATCACTCCTAGATACACTTGCATTGAAAATATGTATGGATACATGTTTAAATGAAAATATGTATGGATACATGTTTAAATTAGTGTGTTTGTTTCTGCTGTGACCAAGTAGAGCAAGCTGGTGTGGCATGTACTGTTCTACGTGTGGCTGTGCAAAACATTCACTGCTCCTCTACCTATGTGAAATACCTGAAACTCTTCTATGGAAAGATATTAAATGCAGTAAGTTTTTCCCAGTTATAAAGTTTTGATATTTTTTTCTATATAACCTTATTTGTCTTTCCCTGGACTTGGAATAGCAAGAAAGACTGCATAAGCACAAAGAATTTGGAGGCACAAGAAGGACTGAAAAATCCTTCATGTAAAAAGTACAGATTGAAGATTTGGCAATGGGGTATATGGGCATCTGTTCCTAGACACAGCCTTGTGCTCAGGCAGGGCTGGTAGTGATTGAGTTTGGTAATACTTCTGCTCTCCAGTTTGTGTAGAGCCACCAGTGAAGAGCAGATCACCTGGCACTGATTGACACAACGTTTAACTGAGACATGGAGGAATGACAGGACGTGGAGGCTGACTGACCTCCCCATGGGGCCCATATGGTTGAGCTTTTTGGTTGGTTTAGATATTGAAGACAATGCACAGACTGTGTCTATTCTATACTCCCTGTGTACCTAAATGAAGTATTTTGTCCTCCAGAATTATTACTAAAAGCTTGTTCCTCTGCTTTATTAGTTGTTACATCATGGGAAGATCTGCCTTGTCCTGTCTGCATACTGGGTTTTCCTATGATCAAAATGTACCCTAACACCATTTTAAATGGAAGATAAAGACTGAAAACGTAGCTTTGTCTATTATAATATTTTCAACTTTATAGTGTGGTTTTCTAAAAGGCTGAAGGTATTTGGTGACATTTACTATGTGTGGAAGAAGCTGGAACTGGTAAAAGGTGTTAACAGAGGATGGAGAGCACGTATGCATCATAAACTTTTTCACAATTTAAAGTTTGTCATTTTGGGGCAGTCCATCATATAATTTAATGTCGTAATGACACCAACTGTGAAAATGCTTCAGCTTTCATTATTGAATTGTTTGAGCTTTAATAGCAAGTGGCTGTGATGACAATTTCCAGCTCTCCTGGGAAAGTGTGGTATGATTCAGGAATGTCTGTCAGCCAGTGCTGTCCTGCTTATGGTGTAGGTATGTTTTTCTGAGTAGCAACACTTATCTGGGATGGCTGTGTGAACTACCCCTTAAGAAGAGACCTAAAATATTTCTCTTATTTATTTGCCATTACTTGTATTAAAACATTTATTGCAGCATTTACTGTTTCAAAGGCACTAAAAGAAATTATCTGGGAGAAAGTACATTATTCACAATAACTATTTTTGGAGATGTTTTTGGTCAATCAATATTTTTTTCTGTATCATTTACATTAGAAGTGAGTACATGCCTAAAAGATAAAATGTCATGTGAATTGATGACTTCTCATAGCTGGCAGTGGAAAAAGGAGCATGAAGAGTTTATAGCATCCCCCCAGACTCCATTGGGAACTGCTTCTGCATACCTAGTTTTTCATTCTGGACTCGTAACTCTGAACTTCCAGACTGATTCTTTAGATTGGAACTGCCAGCGGATGGGCAGGGGGAAGGGAGTTTATCCATCCATATGAAATATCAAATAACATCCCGAGATGTCACCTCTTAACATTTTGTTTAAATGCCATGATATTCTAAACAGTTGCCTGGAAAGCGTGTTGAAATGGAGCCATTTGCAAGTTTGCAGACATCTATTAATGGTTACTGCTGATAAATGACAATGAATAAATTACTTGAGGAGTAGCAACTTCTTCTTAGTGTAATATATTCTAAGACCTGCAACTTCCTCCGATAAAAGTTTTTTCTGTAAGAAGTGTTTGTGTGCTTTGAGCTGAGTACAGGCACTCCCTTGCTGCTCTGAAGTGGGTAATTATGAGGAGTTTCCATACTGCCACAGAAGTTTGCACTGCTGATTTGTGCAGGACAGGAAGGCATTTTATTGTGAGTTGTGAGCTCATGGGCAAGGCTCCCTGAGAAAATTGTCAGTTTGTTTGCTACATGGGAAATATTCTTGTGCATGTTCACACCCTAATATACCAAACAAGATAAATTGCATTTTTTTTACTGAGAGATAAGCACCCTCACCTGTTTATGAGCTGAAAACATGCACAGTTACCATGGAATAAGTGATGCAAATTATTTTTCTCTTTAGCAAACTGTGTATGTGTCTATTGTCTCTCTGATAAAACTGCTTCAGAATACAGTACCATCAGGCAATTATGGAACTAATATGGGAAGGAAAAGTTTCTCTTTAATCTCCATCAAATGCTAATTATAGAGCAAAGGGGTATCAGATCTAGATTTATTTTTGTAATGCTTTGTAGCATGAGGATGCATGCTTTTTATTCAGTTCTCCTGTAATAAACTTGTACTTCTCCTCATTATCCATAGATGTCTAACCTGTCCAGTGGCTGGTATGAATACCTGAAAGAAGGAAATTAAAAATTCACTTTCTGTGTTCTTTCATGCTGATGAAAGTCAATGAAATGAATGATCATTTTAGGAAAATACAGAAAAAAAGAATTAAATTTAACAAAGTTCAAATGTATTTAAAATTTCAAACCCTTTCTTTTACTTTTTTTCCTTTTGCAGCATTTGCTGTCTCTCCTAGAAATCCAAAGAGAACATATGGGTTATCAGGAAATGGATGAATCAGTACCCTCCAGAGGCAGAGTTCAGTTGGGGAAAACTCCAAGATACGGAGAACAGATATCAATGAACATAAACAATACTGCTGTGAAAAGAGGGAGCTGGGACTACTCAAGGCTCACGTGAATTCCTACAGTAAGTACAGCTTGAAGGTTAAAAGGGCTCCTTTGGGCAGAAAAATCTTTGAATAGTGTATTTTTAAACAAAGTCATTTTCATAAGTGTTGAATCTGAATCTCAAAGCCAACTTGATCTGTGTAAAATTCAGCCAGAGGATATCCTAGTAAGTGCAAAGTGAGGCTTAATGGAATTGCACCTTGATGCAGAAACCTTTGGCATTTTTGTGGCCAACAGTATTTTAGGAGCAATATGGCATTTAGATAAAATCATTAGGAAGGAAATGAACAGTGTGAATTTTGAAGTTCTTTGTTATTTGGCAATGCGGAAAAGCAGATGTGAAACACATGGCTGAGAGATATTATGCAGGGTTTTTGGGGGGATTTTTTTATTTAAATAAAAAGAAATTCAACTTCTTTTGTGAAGGTCAAATATGAGATGTTCTCTTTGGAACAAATAATACATTTAAAAATCAAATTTCTATTTAGAAATGTTGGAAATCAGTTCAGCATTGTTTTGATATTTCCCTCTTTTTATTTTGGCCAGGGCACACTTTTTTAGTCAAATCACTGTCCAGTGAGTGAGGTTTCTTTCCAAATTGGTTAAAGTCTGAATGAGGCTTAATTTTACAGCTAGACCTATGAATCTTTATGACATGAGCTCAAGTTCCAGTAGCTAAACATGATTTTGGTTTCTGTTGATTGGCATATGAGGGGCAGGTATAATGCTTACAACAAAAGTTATAAAAAATTTTTCATGCTTTTCTATAGCTGTTATTCATACTCACAGTACAGATCTCTGCATTTCAGTTTGAAAAGCAGTGGCCTGCAACCTCGTACTCAGTAGGTGATCTAAACAGACTTTGTGGTGTGTGTTCTTTTAAACTTCTATTTATTTTAAAACTCCAGAGGGACAAAACATCTGTTTTCAGCCTCCTGAACACAGTGAACTCTCTGTGTTCTCTTTCACTATTTTTCATCAGGGCTGCTGTGGTATCAAATCAGTGAGAGCTCAATAAGGTGTGATAATATATGATAAAGTTACTGATAGTAGGAAGTGCCAGATGAGCTGATTTCTTGCAGTATTTTGTATCCCAACTGTTATTTGAAGGTCTAAAGGAATATTTGTTTTCCATTAGGTGCTGGTGTTTTATTTGTTTCCTGTGGGATATCGGCTTGGTTTTTATAATCTATTTGCATCTGTTATAAAGCGATTATGTATTTATGACCTCAGGATAAACCAGTAATTGTCCTAAAGGTGTCATTGACACTCTGCACTGTTAGGAGTACCAAAAGACCTGTTCTGGCAGGTACAGTGGGTAATCTGCTGCCCTTTTTTTTTGAAGAACCTCAGGGGTTTGTATTGGCTTTTTAGCAGTCATATATGTTTGGAAAACCCTTTTTGCCTCATGGTTAGCTATAATAATTAAAAGATAGAGATAACAATACAGAAGGTATCTCCTGTGTATGCTCTTCCGTGCAACTGCAGCACAGTTCCTGCTTTAGATCCCTCTAGTGTACAAACATAGCAAGATGCTTTTGGAAGGCAGTTATACCTTAGGATGTCCATTAGCATTTCCCAAAGCAATTTGTGTCCTTTCTTGTGTGACAGAGATATCGATCAAACGCCTGGTGAGTTAAATGGTCGCAGCTTAATCATGTAAACTTGTGGGTTGTGGATTCTACTGCTGGGAGTCAATGCTGCAATATTTCTCTACCCTTGACAGAGAAATCAGCATCCTGATTTCTGCCTGCCTTCCACTTGATTCTTCCAAGCTCTGTGCCGTAGAACAGTATGCAGTTATGGAATTCTTAAGAGATTTTGTTGCTGTATTATTTCTGGCTTCTGTATCTACTGTAGCCTGTACAGACTTGCCTTTCCCCTCTTTTCTGGTAGCTGTTCTGAGAAGGGAGAAAACCTTCCTGCTGCTAAGCGTGTTATCTGCACAGATGATCTGTCTGTAGTGTTCTGAGGAAAAGTCAAATGACAGTATGTCAGCTTTTCAGTTCTGGAGAAATTATCCTACATTACCTTGGCAGCGGTAATAGTTTACAACGTTCATGGTCTGTAATGGGCTGTTTGGCCTCAAAGGGCTTTGACACTTTTGCTGAACTTAACATGTACTCAGCTAAGGGATGATCTTTCTTCGCTACATCACTTGCAGTTTGAATAGGTCACATTTTGATAAAATGTGTTTGATTTACTAACTATGAAACTGCTGTATAAAACCTCCTTTTTGCTTACACATTTCTCAAAAGATTCACTGTATTATTCTGAGAGCAAATACCTAATTATTTGCTGCTGAAAGCCATGTAAGAACACCTCTCTCTATTCCTGAAATCCTTTGGTGATATCTGCCACAGTAAGTTTACATCCAAAATGAATGGATGTGGAATGTGGAAAGTGATTTCATTTTGTGGGTTTGTTGAGCTGGAGTCTAGCTTTGTTGTAAGACAAAATAAAAATGAAGTCAGTGCCTGGTGGGGGAGGTGTGTGTTGGTGGGCTGTCGTCAGTGGTTTGTTTGACTCCATTATATCCAGGTCTGGAAATGAGCGTTTGCTGATGCCACTGATTTCAGCTCAAGCTGTACAGGTACTTCTACACCTTTCTAACAAAGGCCTCCAGAGAAAGTTCCTCTGAAATAGTTTCGTCTTACAATGATATTTCTTCCAATTACATATAGCAGAAAACAACACTTAGAAGAAAAAAACACTGCTGGCATGATGGATGGAGCTTACCTGTGCTCTTCTGACCAGTATCACCAGATACGGTTGGTAGGGCTGCCAGGAAGAAGTGTTTTTGGTAAGTCTTGCACTGCAGAACGGTCTGGGGTTTTCTGCAGGGTTTGGATGTCTCTTACAGTTGTGTTCAGGGAGAAAGTGTTGGTTATGACAGGGCAGGCCAGCACAATGAGGTGATGAATCATCAGCACCATAATGTCTGTGATTTTAGCATCTCTGCCAGGATTCTTGGATAGAGTTTAAGGCCTATAAAAGTTTGTGTAAAGAGAAAAAAGCAAAATGAAGAAAATAGGTTTAAGAACATCTACTGTCATGTAAAATTTCTCTGATGGTGGATATGAGGTTAATATGAGGCTGACTCTTCACACAAAAACATTTGAAGCAAAGTCATCTGAAGCTGTCATGACAACACTAAGCTCCAGAATGGCTCACTTTGTTTGCCATTTAGAAGATTGTCTTAGCTGGGCACCACCATACTGGGAACATGAACGATGAAAAATAATGCATGAACATACTGCACAAGAGAAGGTAATGAGTATTTTAATGCTCAAGGAAAGGTTAATGGACAAGGTAATGAAAAAGCTTTACAACAGAGAGTAAACTGTTTCCCTGAGTTGGTATCTGAATCCATGCATAGCTCTTTGGCTGTGTCTTTGGCTCTCCTCCAACTGGCAGAGCTACTTGTGAATCATAGCTCTTTGTTTTTAAATGCATATAAAGTCCATATCCCAACTCCTGTGTCTGCAAGCAGAGCAGCTGAGCAGATCAGCCCCACTGTTGGAGCATCTGACAATGCCCATAAAGTATCAGAAGAAAATGATGCTAATTCTGTTCCACCTGTTGTTTGGATCTAAAAGGGGAATTTTCTTAGATTGGGCCTTCAGCCATCCGTGCTTATGTTTGAGAAATGGTAACAGACATTCTGTTTATCACTTGTAATAGTTGCCCATATGCCATGTGTTAGGTGTCAGGTGGAGGCATCCTTACTTCTCTGTATCATAGCAAGAAATACCGTGAATTTCAACCTGGCTGAATTCAGAACCCACAGAGTATGTTCATTTGGCCAGAGGGCATCCCATTAAGTGGCATAAGGAAAGTCTCTTTCAATCACTAAAGACCTTTCTTGCTGTAATCCCTGCTGCTCCTGGGAATTTGAGATGGGAAGTGAAACCAAACCTTTTTCTGGCAGTTCTGTGACAATGCCTCCAGGGCTGCTAATGTATTAGGGAAAAATTCTGCCAAGCTTTCCACAATGTAACATTTTTGTTCATAAATATACCAGCTGGTTTTAATGACACTTGTGAGATATTGATGCAGAAAGTCAGGGTGGCAGAATCTTTGTTCGTGAGTGGCAGCTCATGAACAGCTTTAATTCCAGCTGCTTAGAAAGGAGCAAGAAACATCTAAAGTTAGAAATTAAGCAGAAAGTTTTTGCAGGTAAATGAAACACCTGACTTTCCCTTTCACTTCCATGACACCCCTAATGATATGGTGTTTGCTATACCAGGCAGGTCATCCCTGTGAGCTGATGGGTGAATTCTTTATCTGTACATCCCTTTGCAGTTCTGCACCTGTTTCAGTTTTGGATGTAACTAGTGTGGATATTTCCTCTTGTTGGGCTGTTTTATTCCGTATCAGTCTAGCACTTCTGTAGTCATCAGGAGTCTCTACCCTTGGTAAGAGACCACTTAGCTGTTCCTTGATAAATAATTAGTGAAGAACACATCAGCTGCTGACATCTTGCTTTATCCTGTTGAATCATATAGGGAAAATTTCAAATGTAGCAAACATTAATTAATGGCTGTCTTTGCTGGGTTTATTATCCATTTCAATTTCCATAATAGGTCTGCATCTGAGTGAATGGAATATTTCCATTCTGAAAATGCCTAGTGAGAGTTGTGTTTGCTTTCATTCCCTCTGTGTTTCTGCCTCTGCTCACCATTCTTTCATAACAAAGCTGTCCCCTAGCTTGCTTTTTAGTGTTTAGATCACATAAAGGTGCTGACATTCAACACAGAGACAGCACATTTGTTTATTTTTCAGTTTACTGAATGCATTTCCCAACATAAATTTCAGTAGGTGAAAAAGGTAACAGAGAATATTGAGCATAACAGAAACAGCGTTACAGTAAGTGAGCTCATCACATCCCTTGTAGCACAGCTAACGGGATGCCCTTGCAGGTGTGCTGACAAAAGGGCTGGTTTAAGTCCTGCCCTAGTTGTGCTGCCACAAGCCACGCTGGCTGCAGGGGGACGGCCTCCAGACTCTGCAGGCAAATGCTCAAAGGGCGAGGGCAAACCACAGTTACCTACTGCAGTGACCTGCAGCTGCAGCCATTGATTTCCTGGCGTGCAAATGAGAAATGACATCAGACGAGCTTTGTGCCAGAGACTTGATTAAATAGAATGCTGCACCAGACAGAAATTATTACAGTGATGTTAGGTTTCTAAGAAAACGTAGCACAAAAGTCTAGGCTGTACCTCTGTCAGTTGAATCTGACAGCATCGGTCTGCCAGAAAAACTTTTGAAGGTAAAGGCTCCAGTCTGATGTACTTTGTTTACATCGAGCTTATGCTTGTTTAAAATCCGAGTTTGGTGCTGCATATGTTTGGATAGAGCAATCTGACTGACTTGTGGTATTTCAGATCTTAACATGGATTTAGCTGCTTATTACGTATGCACAATCCACCAAGTGCACATTCCTGTCTAGGTGCTGTAAATTAGCTACAGTATATGAATCTCAGCATGTAATGCGATAGCATTTTATTCATGTTGGAAGTAATGACTGCATTATGTATTTCATGCCCAAAGAGAAATAGCATGACTTCAGGCAACAGAAATTAACAGTATGAAGCATTATTGTTTGTGATGTTGTTGATGTTTTAATTGCTGATCATTAATTTGTGTTCTTCAACTCCGGTGTTGGTGAAATTATAATTAGTCCAGTGTGTTTTGCTGAAATGTAGAAAACAATCAGTCTGCCACTAATGATAGGGCACGTGGGACTCTGAAACTGAGTATCAAGTTACTACTTCTATTCCACAGTGCATAATTTCTTTTTTTTATGTATACTTTTGGAGTAAAATTGGGAAAATAACTTACACTAAAGAAAACTTATGGAATTGAAAAAAATTCAAATAAAACCTTGCATATTTTATATATTTCCATTTAATGGCATAATGATGCAATTCCTGTGCTACAGTACAGTAGAAAAAGGCTTTGGACAGACATCTTTCTGGAAATGTAGATAATGTCATAGTTGATCCTAAGTGTGACCTTTACTCTCTCATATGCATGTTTGCCTAGTCAATTAGAAGTTCATATACTCCTCTTAGTGTGCTATTTTTTATTCAGGCAAAGATCAATTTCATCACAAGTTGACTCTCATCATAATGCATGTGCACCTGTGCATTCCTGAAATTTAAAAGCTGTGCATGAGTTTCAGGATTACTTATGTTGTCAATCCAAATGTAGCTCTGCTCTAACATCGTATCACATTCACTTATGTCAATGGAAAAAGGAGCTGAAAAACTGCAAATTCTGTGTATGCCTGTACAACTTGGTCAATGTGAAAGGTGTTCACAGAGGAAATATCCAAGGGCTACAAAGCAGCCATTATGATTTTGCATTGTCTGCAGTGGCCAGGCCTTGCCTGTGTGGGAAAGATGCTCCAGCAAACCAAGGTATGACTGTAAACTTCCAAAAGTGAGTTGATGTAAATCCAAGTGTGGAAGATCCTTATTTTATTCAGTTTAGCTGAAATCAACTGGAAACAGGTTTTAATTAAACAAAACAAAAGAGCCCTTCAGAGGTGTCTGATGAGTGTCCCACTGAGAGTTTTTCATACTGCAAATACAATGCTTCAGGTGCACTGAGCTCACACTGCTACATTTTGCCTTTACAGCATCTATAACCTGATCTGGGTCAAGATGTAGTCAGTGAGATATTGGCACCTGCTACAAGAGAGAGGCTTGAATCATTCTTTTAATGAGGCAGGGGCCAGTTCTGTGTTTAAATAATTTATCCTGACTAGGAATCCATCGCCTTCTGTTTAAAGAGTAAACTTATTTCCTATTTAACACCGACTCTGAAAAATTCCATTAACCTACTTTCTCCAGGAAAAAAACAAAAAAAAATTGTATTCAGGTTTAGCACAGAAGCAAACAAGTGTTTATTGAGAAATTATTTGGTGGAATTCTAAACACAGATGTTTCCACACTGATCTCTATAATCAATGATGACATTCCTATTGCCATAAGACACATGAATGTCAAGCTCTTAATGACTGATGCCTTCTGGCTGGAAGTGTCAAGAGAGGGGAACAAATAGCCTTGGCTACTGTGTGACTTAGGAATTGCTAAAAAGGTGCCCACTGTTGGTGTTAATCCATCCCAACTGCAAAGAAGATTGAGATTGGGTAGCTTTTCAAATGAAAATTGATGTAACAAACCTTGACAGAAATGTCTTTTGCTGGTGTTGTTAAGACAACACTCATTTCATTGATTCATTCAGTATTATCATGCTGATTATAGGTTGTGCAGAGCATCTACACAACCTAATCAGTTCTTTCCTTCCTTGGCAAGTACGTTTTTTGTGTTTCTGTGAGATTACCCATCTCCCCAAGTGCTGAGCAGTGGCATTTCTTGGCAGAATGTGACACTGCTTTTAATAAGATACACTTCAAAGCACTGTGCCACACCACACCAAATATCACTTGAAAACAGCATAAAACCTTTCACTTTCATTTCTTTGCTTTTCATTTTTTACACCTTATCTTGGAAGCATTAAAGGCAACCAGCTTTTTGGCTTTCATGCCTGTCTGAAGATATAAGTACAACAATGCTAATGCCAAAATGACTAAAGAATCAGAATGAAAGTCCCTGAATGGAAAAAGGGTGGGAGGGAAGCAGGAAAATGAGCAAAGAAGAAGATAAAAAAGGAGCACTGAGGAGAAAAACTATTTCTTAATTACACTCTGAACTTTCTCTTGTGAATCTTGGATCTCACCCTAATTAAAGTAATTGGCATGTAGCAGTGTGATACAGATGGAATTCAGACACATTCTGTACTGGGCAGAGAGGCTTTGCATTTGCATTTGCTAGCTAGCTTGCAAAAAAGCTCTTTTTTTTCCTCTTCCATTATGTGCAAAAGGAAGAGGGGGATTACATGGCTGTTAAGAAAGAGAAGGCACGTGAATGCAAACATCTGAATTTTTCTTTAGGCTCAGTATGTTCACCTTGCATTCAGAAGGAGTCAGAGCTCCTGCAGGGATGTTCCTTTGGTAAATCCTCAAAATATCTTAGACTATTTAGTTGTGGGAGCTTTTGCCTGGTCTGGAAGTGTTGAAATAAAGTACCATGAAAAGGTTAAAAACTGACTGAAGTATAGTACAGGACAAATAAGAGAACTTATGAAAAATGAGGAATAACCAAACCTGCAGGAAAGAAGAGCCATGACCCAAGAAGTAAGAATAGGAGGACATGATAAATCAAACTGCAAAGCCAAAGAAGAACTTTGCTTGAACTTTGTGCTCATTAACATAAGATCCCTTCAAACTCAGCTTGGTCTGTGATTCTGTGAGAATACCCACCCACAGGTAGCCCTCACTCTCCCATAAACCCCTTCCTCATAGAGTGTGAGTGGCAAAGTAAGTGTGCATTGTATCTTCTAACAGATGAGGCTGCAAAGACAATGGCCAGAGCTTTAGGTTGTTACATACATGGGAAATACCAAATTTGTGTTGTGCCAAGTGTGTAAAAATGAGCACCTGGCCTAATGGAGGTGTGCTGGCCTTGTGGGTTCTCCACTGAACACCCATCTCTGTGCAGATGTGAAATGAAATCAAATGTCTCAGCTCTGTGTGTGGATCAGCTTACTGCACGGGGTGAAAGAACCCTTATTTGGGACAACAGAGGCAGGCAGGAATTGCTGGGGACTGTCATACTTAGGTCACTCTGTCCATGAGTTAAACACAGAAAGTGTGATCAAAACCACAGGACAGTTTCTTGGTAGAAGAGGATCGTTCTCACAGGTGACAGAACCCATTTTCTTCCCCTTTTAACAACAGTTAGGACCACAGTGAATCCTTAGAAAGGTCAGGAATTTGAATATGGGTATGCTCCCTTAATTTCATCCTGTCACCTGTGCAGGGGCGGAAATGCCAGGAAGTGCACTGTTGTCTCCTGTCCTTGTCAGCTCTTCTGGCTCTGCAAGCAAAGAAAACCTCAGCTTTTTCTTCTTCCACTGAGCCATTGTCAGTTTTTAATTTCCCTGAACCTGTAGTGAGATCAAAGGAAGGGGTCACTGGATGGGAGAGCTGCTACAGTGCAAGCTCAGCAATGGAAAACCAGCAGAGTAGCACAGCTTCCCTGTGCTCAGTGACCCTTCTGCCAGAGGTGAAATCAAAACACTTGACCCTGCCATAGATGTGCAAAGCTGAAAGAAGAGCTTGCACTGGAGTGCCTGGAAGGAGACTCAGCTCTCAGCCCTTCTCACTGGGAGCAGGAGCTCTGCTGAAACCTAGTGCAGCTAACCAGGGGTTTAATTAAAATTACACTAACCAAACAAACTACAAACTCTGATTAAGAGGTGTAAATCGTTATAAAACTTACTGTCTCAGACACTATTCCTTATTAAATGTTTTCTAGTCTTTGTTTTTGATGAAGCAGACACAGTGCTGATTAGTGGTAGAGGTCGCACATGCTCTGCATAAGTTTAGCATATTTCTTAGCTCTAACTATTTTTTTGGAACTGCAGATAGGTTTAAACTCAGTTGGAGCCAGGGAGACACAGACTCAGGTGTACTTTCTTATGTGTTTTATGGAACTGTATATACAGGTGAGATTCTTCTTCTGGTCATGCTGCACAGGTTTTTGTACTTTCATTAAAAGGCATCCATGGTTGGCACCAAAACTTGTTTTAATTTAAAAAGCTTGAACTGAGTGGAATAGTTGCTGCTAGGATGCTCAATGCTACTTATGGGATGTAGTTACTGACTGGTCTTTGATCTGTTGTTGCAGTGTGCCTTGGCTTGGGCATCTCCAGGGGTAAGCAAACCACACCTATTAGGTGCAAAGTGAGAGTGTAACATTTGGTAGGCTGGCTCTGGTAGGTTTTGGAATGTTTGGGTTTTTTTGTTTTGTTGCTTTTTAAAGATACAGTTTTTATGGCACTCAGAGTTCTGAATGTAAGCAGAAAGCTGTGAGGTGAATAGATGGTGCTCTTAGTGCTTAGAGCAGCATTTCCTGTTGTCCTTTTGTGTGTCTGACAGGTCTGGTATTTTATGAGGGAAAAAGTTATAATTTTTTTTTTTAAGTTAGGGGAATAAGTCCAATGAATCCTGCTAAAAGGCAGCCTCATACTGTTGTCGTTAATGGCTTCCCCTGAGAAACTGGCAAATTGATAAATTAAGCTTTCCCTCTGTGACAGCCTTTCACACACTCAAGATGTAGCCCCACTTTAGTCTTCAGCAGCAGTAAATCAATCTACTATAGAAATACTTTGCTTTCCTACCCAGGTACAAAATCTATCTAGAGACTTGGTGTGTCAATTCTCTATGTTTAGCTCTAAGTCATTTGGGCAATCACAGGAGGCATAAATTTTGTATTTGTGTTGAAATGCATCCCTAATTGAGATGTCTATATTGCTTCAAGCCTCTCTTCTTGAAAACCAATTAATAAATTTCACACTAGAACACAGTCTTTTTATTAAGACTCAATTAAGGAAGATATAATGACGCCAAACTAGGTGAAGCTTTTAGTGTGTATTATACACAGCAGATCTTGAAAGATAGATACAAAGTCAAATCTCACTTTGAACCTGCTTTCATCTAACAGTAGTAAAAAGTCCTATATGGTGCCTGTACGAACAAGAAGTTCATAAATAAAAATCTAAGCAAAGTGAAATTACCATCCACAAGTAAGAGATGAATTTTAGTTATGTCCCCTGTGAACATAGGAAACTGATCCTTTTGTTTCAAACTTTTATAAAAAAGCTGATATCTTATTTCATTAACTATTACCAGTTGCTACTAAATAATTATAATTTGCCTGCATTGCCATTTGTTTTTTTTAATCCCCTCAATTTGCAAAGATTGTAGTAACAGTTGTTTAGCCAAATTGTCCTCATAGAAATACCAAGATGTGGTATAGTTTCTCAACCTTGCATGGGCTATTGAGCTTTAAAAATGCTGATGGGATACTTTGAAAACCCCATGATAGTGTTTAGTGCTGTGCCCTGTGATACCCAGAGATGCTGATGGGAGATCCCACCTGTGAGAGGGTGGCAGCAACAGCTGGGACTGACTGGTCTTATTCTGCTGGCCAGGCTGGTAGAAAACATGGCAAATTTACCTAAACATTTGTCAAAAATCTGGACTTAGGCTACAGTATTTAAGTAAGTTGAAAGCAGTGTAGCTGATTATGATGTCATTAATGTTTTCAGGCAGAGTGTGTCTGAGTTAAGCACAGGTTTATGTATTATAATTGGGTTACAGTGTATGTTTTATCAATGTAGGCTATGAATAAGTAGAGTAAGAAATGTGATGAAAGACTTAAAAAGGGAAGATAGAGTGGAAGGAAAATTACGTAGGTCATCCCTACAAACCATGGAAGTGTGGTCTCACGACAGCTCTGGGGTTACTGGGAGTTGTAGATCCAGATCTATTAAGTTTTTGCCAGGTCTGAATCTTACGATATAGAGCCAGAATGTTGATGGAACTGGGATCTTGGAGATCTTTTAAATATCTATTAAATTTTATAATAAAGAATATTTTTTTCTGAGGCCTTGGTAGCAAGCTTCATTGTAGTTGGAAACAACACCTTTCACTGCAAGATGGATTCCTTTCCAGGAGTTCCTAAGTTGTACATACAGAATTCTTACTCTTTTCCATTTCAAATATATAAAAATTTCTGCATAGTCTTGGCAGGTTCTCACAATTTCTCCTTATGGATAAATGGTGGGGTGATCCCTAACACCAGTCACTTGTTCTAAAGGGATTAATTCCTCCCTAAAATGTGGTCTCTTTGAAGACATGACATTAAACACCAGCCTAAGCACAAAAGAAGGGGTGACATTGTCAGAAGAGTAAAGAACCTGAGCCTACAGGACACCAGGTGCCAGAATAACTTGAAATTTTCAAAGGGCTTATGACTATGTGTTAATTTATTGATCTTAGCAGCCGGGATGCAGCGATAATTATGTTTGATTATAGTTCTTTGATAATTAATGGGAGATTTTAGGTGCAAAAGTCCTTCTTGTGTGTATCAATGGGATTGTTGCCTTAAAAGTATTTGAAGACGTGGTTCTTCATATGTCTTACTTGAAGAAAAAGTAAAATCACATACATTAAAAAAATTCTTTTGAAAATATGTAATGCATATGTACATTACTAATGAGGATCACTGGAGTGAAAGTTGGAGGGGTGTAAATCCATGTTCAAGTATATAACTTAACAGAATTTACTTTTAGGATCCTTTTAAAAGCAATTAAAAATAAATAAAAATATTAAGGAAAGTTCCAAAAAGTCTCGATCAGTATAGCTAAATGAGTTCTGTTGGTAAATACTTACAGGGCTGTAGAAGGGGTAGAAAAAAATCGTCACAGCTTTCTGACAATATCTAATAATTTATTTAGCAAAATCTGAAAGAAAGTACTTTAGCCAGATTCCTGAGCTACTGTTGTTTTTTCTTGTTTTATTATACATTTTAGAAAGCTTAATTGTGTTACCCAAGTGCTACTTTGATATTGACTTATTGTTGGAACTCTTGATACATATCTCTCAGTATCATGAGATTTTGGGCCACTTCTAGAGAGGTGAACCCAGACTGAAGCAGTTATTTCAAATACCATTATGGAAGAAGGATGCTTTCCAAGACTGTGTGTGGCTGCAAAGAAAGAGGAAGCCAGGGTTTTGGAGCTTATCATTAAATAAACTTGGAGTTCTCAAGTGCATGTTTTTTTGTTTGTTAGATTTAGCTAGAGTTTAGTCTAAAAAACCAGGTCATTAGACTTTCACCCAGCAAGGCACTTAAACACATTCATAACTTTAAATACACGAGTGACTGGATTCAAATCACGGTGTTAACTGTTCTGTTTGACTGGGGATCCATCGATTGCTTTTTGGCACCAACCTCATTCTTTCTTTAAATGAAGTTAGCCAAGAAATTAGAAGCCTTAGTTCACTTCCTTGTTCAGAGAACAATGCCACATGTAGAGCTCTGCTGACAGAGCTTTGGGAGGCTGAGCAAGACCTGTTTTTATTGAAGAAAACCGTATTGTACATGACTTCTGTCCGTGAGTGCTTGCTCTGAAGATCCTTATGGCTCGCTCAGCTTGAACTGGCCCCAAACATCATCCCATCAAGAAGAATACAGCCATTTAAGGTTCTGATTTTCAAATTCAGTCGAGCAGTTACTCCTTATCTTTTGAGACTTCATATAGAGTGTGGATGGCAAACAGTTCTTGTACGTGTTTCTGCCTGCAGGTGTCCATAGTTTGTTTCGTAACTGGGGCCAAGAAGTCATTTTGAGGCAGCGAGTGGCTTTTTACAGTGGCAAAAATAATAGCAAAAATGGGCTGTTGTGGACAAGGGTTCATCCTGCCTTAGCCAAGTTCCAGATGTTTGGGGGGGCTGTGGTGGCGAGCTAGCTCAGCTCCTCTACAGCAGAGGTGACGAGAGAGGTCTCTTGTTCCAGGGAAGGTCATGCAGCCTTTCCTCTGTTCCAGAGCTTTCCATCACGGTGAAATAGCCAGATTCCTTCAGCCCCTGAGCTCTGCCCAGCTTCTACCCTGCTCATCATTACCATAATGTCTCCTTTGGTGATTGCAGGAGGCATGATGTAGCTGCTGTATGTGAGAGCTGCTTGGCTTCCTTTCCCAATATTCCCTCTTTACCTTTCTTTAAGCAGCTTTAGTTAATTACCTAAATAGCCCGTGTGAATCAGATTAGAGAATTTGAGAATCTTTCCATATGGCAGAATGTCTGGGTTTGTTTTCTGGTAAGATTAGACAATTTTTCTCTAAATACTTCATTTTCAGAAAAAAAAAAAAAAAAAAAGAAAGTATTCCTAGCCCACCTCAGGATTCTTATTTTCAAGAATCCAGCTAAATACAGGAAATCAACCTGAGTTTACACTGCTATTTTGCTTCACTTTCCTTCCTTTTGAGCCAGTGTTAGGGTTCCCCAGGTGCTGTGGGCATAGATTGGTTTGTGTCCCTGTTCCTCAGCAGCCCAGCTTTGCCTCTGCACAGGTGGGAGCTGTCGGCAGTGACCACTGAACCACACAGGGTGCAAGACCCTCGTGAGAGAGGCAGAGTGAAGGATCATTCTTCATTGCAATACACGTTGTGGAAGAAGAAATAGAAGGGGCTTTTTTAATCTTTTTCTATTTTGAGGTAGATATAGAAAAAGCAATACTGGACAAGTAAAAGGAACATTTTTCATTGGAAGAATATTAGAGTGCTTTGTGTGTGACTAAAAATGTCTTTGCTGGTTTTACCACTTTTGGTTCTGAAGCTGAGAATCCAAAAGACAGTTTTCTCAAGTTTCATTACAGGAAACTAATTTAATGATTGTATATATTTCCTGTGATTATTCTCATTTTTTCCCACGGAAGGGCATCACTTGACAGAAACTGCTCATGACTGTCTCAAGAATAAGCAGAAAATGGAGTGAAGACACAGTCTGTGATCTGAAACACCAAGACTTCAATTAAAAGTCAGATGCCCTTGTGGGAAAAATCTCCTCTGGGATACATTTCCCATAAGGGTTCTTGCCCTTGTTGGAAATGTATCCCAGAGGAAACTTGGAAATGCTGTAATAGCCAATTTCTGCTGCAGATTTCCCAATGAGAATCTTTTCTATTTAGATAGATGGTTTCACTTGATCACTGAAGAATGATTGTAAAGAAAGTTTCCCATGAGAAGGTCACATTTATGTCTTTAAAATTAAACACATCATTAAAAGGTCTTGGCTGAATCAAGGCTAGGGAAACACAGATCAGTGACTTCACACCTGAATACTTATGAAGCAAAATGTGGGAGGCTTCTGAAGCTTTATTCCTAATTTTTCCATTCAGTGCACTGGTTGGCAGATAACTAAATTCTCTTTCAATATCATTGTTTTTTTAAAAGTGGCAGGAACCTAACTGAACAAACTCCCCATACTTATTAATCCATTTCCCTTCTTCTTTGTGTTTTGATTTATTTTTTTATAGATCCAGAAGTGTTTGCCACAAATATTTTCTTAAACAGACAAATGGGAGAATACTGGAGCTAAAAAAGCTGTGCTCACTGAATGTATTTGCCAAATGAGTCAGAATCACACATTTGGAAGACAGGGATCAGTGCACTATTGGCCTGGCTGGGGACTTATGCAGAAATAATTACAAACTGTAAAGAATGGGAGGTGGTGGGCATTGGAGCTCTGTAAGAGTTCAGTAAGTTGTGTAAAATCATGGCTATAACCCTTTATATTTCAGTCAGTGGCTCAGTCACTCCGAACGATCTGGGTACTTACCTGCTTCCTCAGGCTGTTTTCAGATAAACTATGCACATCTGCCCAAGCTGGAAGGTGAAAGAGATTGATTTTGACTGGATAGAAAAAAAAACCTTGTTACTTTGGGGGCAGTCAAACATTGGGACAGGCTGCCTGGAAGATTGTGTAGTCCCAGATTGTGTGGATTCTTTGGGGTTTTCAACACCTGGCTGTGAAAAAGCCTGAGAAGCCTGGTTTGAGCTTATAGTTGGCCCTGCTTTCAGCAGGAGATTGGACTTGGGCCCTGCAGTGAGCTCCTTGCCAGCCTGAGCAAGTGTGTGATCTTTCTATACTTTCCCTGGGCTCGTGGTGAAAAAAATTCTCAGCCATGAGTACTTTTCAAGAAAAAAATTAGGGTCAAAGAAGAAACTCCAAAATCTTGACAAGCAAGATACCATCATTTGTCTCTCTGTGTGGGGAGTTTAACAAGTGCTTTTCCTTGAACTGTTGTGCTCTGCCACACCATTTGATCTGTTGAAATGTTGTCTATAAAATATTTCCTGAAACTACCTCAGCATTACTAAGCCAGAGGACACAAGTTTGGTTCTGATACTTGTTCAAAAATGGAAAACATTAAGACTGAAGAGATTACTGGAGCTAAGATAATTATCTTTGGGTAATGAGATCTTAAGATACTCACAGAGGACTCTGCTAAGTAAGTTAAATTTCTCTGCAATTTCTTTCTTCCATTTGAACATAGACAGAATCCCTGCTCAGTATGTGAAACTGGCTTGGGGGGAAAGAAAAAAGAAATAAAAAAGAAAATAATTAATCTAAAAGGTATCTTTGGCTAAGTTTGATAGTTATGAAAAGTTTACTTTCATTTATTTTCTGATTGGTTGTGGGGGTGGAAAGTATTTGCAGACATTTCAACAATAAGTTGCCATTTAGATTCTGGACACTAGACCAGCTGTTCAGTCCCACATCAAAATTGTGTTAGAAGGGGGCAGTCAATGTTTTAAGTCACTCCGGGCTCTTATGTGGAAGAAACAACAAAAGAAAATACTTTTCCTTTTACCCCCTACTTCTCTTCCCTTCATGCTGCCTGCTGAGAGGTTTTTAAAAGCCTATCTCCATCATAGGCACATGGTTGGGTTTTACCTTTATCAGGCACAGAGGAGGCAGGCCAGCCTTTTGAAATTTCTCAGCAGTCAGCAAGAATAAAGTGGGCATCCTAGTGGTAGGAGTAATTTTCAGCTTCCTGACAACAATTGGCAGAATGCTGGGAAAAGCTATTAAAAATGAGGTTCGATCACCAAAGTCTATTTTGGCCTATATTTAATGAGATGTGTCAGCTAGAATTTACAGTAAGTGGCTAATTGTTAATAATGTGCCTGTCTAAGGCCCTCTGTGACTTCAGCAGATCTGCACAATACAACCACATGTGCTTGCTATGTTTTTCTTTATTGCATATCACAGGTCAACTTATCACTGTAGTGAAGGAACAGGATGTGACAGGACAAAAAGCTCTGTTAACTCTATAAAAGTTTATTTGTTATATATTACTAAATGTACTGTATGGGTAAATTGCAACAAATAAGTTAAAAATTAAAAATGAAGATGTGACCTCAATAGAGCAGTGGCATTTCATTTCCCTTCTTCATTATGCCCAGGATCAAGGGGATGTTTGTATTTAAGGCACTGAATGGCTTGGTTGCAAAGGTTTCTGGTTGCCCTGGGCAAGTTACCACATATTTTTGTGCTTCAGTTTTTTATCAGTATAAAACTTCTTTCCCTAGCAAAAGTGAAATGTATATGCACACTGAAGTGGCTGAGGGATGGTCATAAGATCCTATAAAAAGGATTTATGACAAAATGATTTTATGTGAACAAATCGAAACCTCACTTTTTTAATCTTTTGAACACGATGGTTTTGAAGAAAGCTATGTCTCTTAAATTAAAAAATGCCCAAACTCCACAAAAAGGTAAAAAAACCATTTAAGAATGTGTTGTGCCAGCATGTTTGTAGCTCTGGGTGCCTTAGGCCGGCGCTCAGTGCTCTGCATCCCACTGGAATGTGTGTGTGGAGCCAGTCAGGGCTGCTGTGCTAAGGCTGGCTCCTGACTCGCTGCCTGACACATTTCATGCTTCAAGTTTGCTTCTAGAAGGATTCCAGAGCTTTCCTTTCCTTTTCTTTTGCCTTTGTCTAGTTCACTAAGGTTTTCAGTCAGGATATCTTTCATTAAACTAACTGATGTGTACCAGGAAAGCAGAAAAACCTTTAAGATATAGAAATAATTTTCTTTGTATTTGAAAAACAGCAGGCCTCACTTAAATCCCTTCACCATCATATAAAAATTGGCTACTGTTTCTGGCTGTGCTTCTTGACAAACACCTTCCTCTTGTGCAAACAGAAACTGCATATAAAGATTATTTATTTCCCAATTTTCTTTATCAGGGTTTTGCAGTTTCTGATAATAAACACAACCTGGGAGACTATTTTCCTCATGATTCCAAAATGCATTCTGAGGGTCTAGTGCAGCTTCTATAGTCCCATACATTGTAGCTAATGTCAGAAAAGACAGAGTGAATGTTTAAACACAAGTAATAGGAATGGAGAGGATGAATAAAGTGTATTTTTCATCTTTTAAAGAAAGCAGAACTGGATGTTTAAGTGGTTGGAAAACAGATAGAACCTGTAGGCACCTTGTAATGGTACCTCATGGAAACACTGGTGGGCACAGGTCTCACACTGCATTTGTCGATTAAGGATGCTGGAAAATCACCCTGCGAATGGGTTTATGGGGGCTCTGCAGGCCAAGTGAAGTGCTTGGATTAAACATTGAGCTTGGGAGATGGATGGCACATCCTTATAAAGAGCTGCAAAGGGGAGTGGATCTTGTTAGTTGATCATGAGGCCCAGTACTTCAGTCATTTTGTTTGAATAGAAGAGATTTTTCTTGCTAGATTAGTTAGTTTCTGAGCAATAAAATTTCACCCCTCTTTCCACCTTCTCCAGCTACCATCTTGGTCCTAGACATGATGAGTTTATAAAGCTATGAAAGGCAGAAGAAAGGAAAAGAGTAAGAAATAAAAATGGAAACTGAAGGGAAGGTGGCCTGGAGCCAGTCTCCCCGAGTGTCACTTGGCAGCCACCCTCAGAGTCTGTCCCTTTCTGGTGATTTCTCAGCCCATAATGTGAGAGGGCACAGGTGCCTTTGTTCTATAGAATAAAGCAAGAGACACAATGGCATTGCTGCTTCTGTATCTGTTTTTCTTCTTGCAAGTGATACATTCTGAGCACTTTCTAATACTTTATTTGCTTCCTTAATTTTAATTATTAATTTTCTTATTGCAGAAATCCATTTTATTGGGGTTTTTTTTAAACATCTGACTAAAATAATCAACCATCCTCCTGGTTTAAAATCATGAAATTAAATTTGATTCCTTGGACTATCATCTTGGGCTTGTGTATTGAGCATTTCATTTCTTATTGCAGAAACAGATGTTCAGTTGCTTATTCATTCACCATGTGTCTTTAAAAAGAATTTTGTTAGTTTATGAATGTCATTAGAGGAGTATCCAGGAATACTTTACCATCCTTCTGAAAGTGCCATTCTCAGCTTCACAATTAATACATTTTTGTAAATCTGTCTAGATATCCAAGAGATCTTCTTTCTTTTGAGCTAAAAAAAGTCTTTGTATGCTTATTGTGTGAGAAAGGTCCATGCAAGGTCCTGGTCAATTTAATGCCTTAACATTATAAATATCTTCTTGGGAATATAAGGAACTTCTCAACTCCAAGAGTAGCCAAATGAAACAATACTAGCAAAGATAATGGTAGCCTCAGGTGTTATGGTATTGTAACCTAGCAGCTGGTGTAGATAGGCAGATGTGCCACAGGGATCTCAAGAGTTTTAGACCCTAATAAACAGATTTATTTTTCAGAAGATCTTCTGTTGTAGTAGGCAAGGTCATCTGCTGGCTTAGCAGTTGGTACAACATCACAAGGTGGTGAACTAAGCGAGCGCATTTGAAAAGCAGTTAAACAACGTTGCCAGGATAAACTCACATTGTCAGTATTTTCATACACGGAAGTTTCTGTGCTGAAATTTTTTTAAAGTTTCTTTCCTGACAGCTAGTATTGTGGCATGCTCCTGTGATGGTGGCTAACTCAGACTGTTTTCCTAATTCATTGGAAAAATTTCTATTGATGCACATGGAAGCAATATCCATGGTGTCAGTACATCACAGGGATGTCAGGAACCATTAGTAGAAGCTGATGATAGTCTTTGAGTTTTCCTTGTCAATTTTTGTCTTGAAGAAATCAATAACGTGTTACTCATATATAAAAAATATTAAATAGAGAGTATAGATAAGCTTCCTTTTTAGCCAAGACCATTTCAGTGTGAAGGATAATGTAAATGTCATCTGCTTAAAGGAAAAGACAGTGATTTTCCTTAATAGTGATTTCAAAATGTGTAATCCCTGTATTGCAGTCCAGTCATGTGAAACTGGGGCACACTTTATTCTAAACCACTGTGAATTTGTGGTGGATGTCTGGCTAATTTCCAAGTCAAGCATGATTACAATGCTGTACCTTCGATAAATTTCACAGAAATAATTTAGTCTTCAAAGGCATGAGAGGTTAAAGCTAGGTCAGCTGACATCCTTCTTGCACAACAGCATGTCTTCAGTTAATTATGTTGCATCTATATGTGTGTTCTGTGTTGTCATACTGACTACACTAAGCCTAAAAATACTCTAAAAGAAAAAATGTAATTGATGGAGATGAATGCACAGACTGCCAGCATGGCTTATTTAATTGCTTCTTCAAATGTATTAGTGAGGAGTTTCAGCTCAGAGCCATTGTCCAATGCTGCAGCAGATCTGTCCTGCACACAAAATCTTACCAAGTGTTAATAAGGATAATAATGTTTTTTCAGGCTAAGCTCTACTGAAACATGCATGAAACCATTAGAATGTATCAATTCAGCTTGAGTTAGACATCTAACAGTAAGAAGTGTCTACAGAATTACATATTCATTATTTTATCACATCAAACAGATCCTAGTGGGAATCACAGAGCTTTTTTGTTAGCAATTAATCCAGTACATAGACAGTTCTAAACTGCAACAATGCTGCATCATTTAAATGACACTGTTGAGCCCTCTGGAAGTAGAAGGTAATATAATAAATTGTCTGGGTGATGATGTAAGGAAGGAGGTAGGAAAATAACAATATAGGTAATATTATATGGATATACATAGTAAAAATAAAGGCTTGCACTCCAGGCAAACCTGTGGCACTGTTGGTTTCTTGTTTGTGTGAATCCTGTTCATGCTCATACTGGTCTGAATGTGCACAAACCCAGCACTGTCTGCTCGAGAGCATCAGATTGACTGATCTTTCTGCCCCTGCAGGTACTGTAGGTAGTGTGCTCACAGCAATTATTGAGGGCTTGTCCCAGTTTGAACAGGATTTCCTTTCACACCAAGGGTCTCAGCCATACCCCTGCACACTTTATGTATTTGTGTCACTCATCGTCTGCTTTTCTCCCTGATCAGTTCACCAGCTCATTGCAGCATAGCTGCACGTTGTGGGACAGGACTCCAGAACTCTTGCACAGCTAATCCTCGAATTTCACCTTTCTGTGTCTGCCATCCTGGCTGTAGCTCTGTCCTGTGTACTCCATCGCCAGTAGTGGTCCTGCTGAAATTGGTATCTGTCTTTGCTTTTCAGTCCTGCAGGGTCATCCCACAGTCAGCCAGGTGAGCACAGACCTGGAGCGAGGACTGCAGGCCATGTGATTCAGCAGCAGCTGTTTCCTCACCTGCAGAAAACCTGGACTATATTGCATTGTTAAAATGAGATTAATATGATCCAGAAATTTTCTAGCTGTATTTTGCTGCTGTGAGGAGCTGGACATTTCTTGTCAGGGCTTCAGATATTCCTGGTTAGAACCCCAAACACAGAGCTGCCTGCCTGCCACAGCCCTTTTTACAAAGAAGGTGAATTTTAAATACCAGGAAATGGAAAAAACACCACAGTCGAGAAATCCAAGAGTATAAAATAAATAAAACAAATAAAAAAAACCTGTGGTGTCAGATGATGCCACATGGGATGTTGTTTCTCTCAGTACTCTGGGAATGAAATTCAAAAGACCTGTTTAGTAGAGGGTCCAGGGTTGCCCTCACAACAGAAGACTTTGAATAGCTGGAATGTCAGTCCAGTAAATACTGCTTGGTATTTCTAATTTTAGGGGACATTTCTGTGTTAAGAACTCTTCTGGTGTAATGCAATGAGAAATTCTGGCCTTTTGGGGGAGGACTAGCTGATTCAGGGCAAAAGCCATGTGAGGGGTTTGTCCAGGGGCTGTTTGCAGCTGTGCCCCTGCTCTGTGCTTGTCAGGCTGGGTTCCAGCCGTGGGGCATGTGGCACTACTGCATTCCTAGTTCTGACTGTATTGCATGGCCTGAAGGATTCATCCAAAGCACTGAGCAGTGCCTCAGTGCATCAGCTCCAATTTTCTTAGGCTAATTTAATTATTTACTTGTAAGTAGATATTGTTTGAAATTCCATAGATACAATTCATTACCAGCCACAAACAGATTACCATTGTGCATTAGCACATAATGAGCTATTTATTATTTAACAAAAATGTTGAACTATAAAATAGCCTATTAAAATATTTGTGCACATTTCTGTTTAGATATTTGATTAATGAAAAAGTCTCATAGACTAAAAAAAATGAAAGAGCTACTTGCTCATCCAGAGGCGCTTCTGCCACTCAGTAGCACGAACAGGAGTGATCTGTAGACCCTGAGAGCTGGATGAACCCATGCCCATGACGTGAGCAAAGAGTACAGCAGTGCTTCTGCTGCTGCTCCCCAGAAGTGGAGCCTGTGCTTGTACTTTGTTCTGAGATTGTGCTGACAGAAAGAGGTGCAGGTTGAAACCAAATTAATGTTCAGCATTACTTCAACATCACAGAAGATGTGAGAAGCCATTCAGTCCATTTTTCTGTATTAACTGCTCTGCATCACAGAAATGACCATGTATGTGTTTTTGGCTGATCCTAATCTTTTTGGTGCTTCAGTCCAAAAATAATCCTGTGAAAAAGATCCTAAAAACATAAGTTTCTTGACACTTTCTAAACAAAGCTCTCATTTTGTTCATTCATTGGTTTTTTTTCCTCAATATGTTTTTTATAATTTATTACTCTTTATTTATTTTCTGTCTGCTGATATTTCTTCTTCCTGAATCATTGGCTTGAGCCAATAACTGAATGAGTGAAAAAGTTAAAATCCTGGATAGTTTGGAACAAAAACTTGCTTTGCTGTTGTAGGAGGAGCTGTGTCAACAAGCTTCAGATGCTGAGTTAATGAGGGTGCTTTTGGTAAGCAGGTGGGTGCTGGGAGTGGTTCTGCCTCTGCATATGAAACAGAGAGAGGGCTGGGAAAGGCAGGGAGTAGGAGGGCTGTGGTTGGTGCTGATTGTGATGTTGGTGTGTGCTATTGCCTTGGACTGAGTAATTTACCACTGTGTGAGGGTTTTTTGATTCATTAAGAATCCTTTCCTTGTTTGGTTTTCATGGTGTAATGAGTATGCTGTGGGGTTGCATTTAGGAGACTATGATAAAGTAATTTGAAAATTCTAAAATGATTCTCAGTGGAAAGGCTGGGGATTGAATGGAGCCTAGAGACTGAGTGATCCTTAAAATTGAAACAAGCATCGAATCTTAATTGAACTTTGTTATCCAGGGAGCTTTGGTAGACCAGATTTTAGGAGGAAATCTTGCTGAAGAGAATAAGGATGGTGGAGTTTTGTTTGCTACTTGGAGAGGAGATGGTGACAAAGTTCTTGGTGCTGTACCTTGTAAAAGCTCTCCTGCTAATCTCCAGAAGGTCTTTAGTTGGTGATGAGCCTGACTGCCTGCCTGAAACCAAAAGGTAGGATGTGGGACCTGTAAGAAAGAAAAATGCAGTATCTGTAATTAGTGTGATTATTTAAACTAAGAAAGAAATAAATTTTACCTTAAGAGACAGGGAATTTCTACCAAAGCATTCATATTTTGCAAGCTCTTTGTATTTATGTCATTTTGTAATCTATTTGGCTACCACAAGTGATGAGTGAAGCATGGAATATATGGTCTGCATTTCCTGATAAAAGTCATTCCAGGCAGGGAGAGGGCTTTCATCCATCCAAGAGAAGGGACACAATTTTAAAAATAAACAAAAATGTAACTGTCAGAACTCCAAGTGTTGGCTTTGATTTGTACATTGTAGTTCCAAATAAAAGACAAAGATGGGCTTTTTTTTTTTTTTTTAATACCTCTGCCTTGTCTCTTCATAAAGCAAATCGATTTGTAGAAGAGCAGTATTTGCACCAACAACACACATTAAATAACCTTAGAACAGGACTGTATTTTGTGCTTTGAATAAGGAAATGGGTTGGATTCCTTGACTGTGCTTTTAACTCCACTATTGAAGAGGCAAAATGTGCAGTTAGTCACCTCTTTGCCACTTTCTTCTTAATCTATAATTAGACAATACTGTTATTAAATTTATGCTGTTGCAAACACCAAATATTTTTGGATGCTAGTTGTTAGATGGTTAAGGTTTACTTGGCTAAATCAAAGATGGTAGAACAGTTTGTGGCTCTGATGGACTGCAACTGGCTGAGCCTCCCGTAGGGCATCATCTACCCTGAGAATATGCCTTTTCACAAAAAATAGCTTTCTTTTTTCTTCAAGGATTACAGGCTGTATAAAAGCAGTTCTGCAAAATTCATATTCTGTTGTGGGGGGACAAGTTGGATGAATGGATGCTTAGAAAGAAACAGAGATTAAAAGATTCAGGATACCATTTCTGTAAACTATAATTTAGAAAGCTGCAAGCTGTGTTCTGTAATCAGTGAAATTATAAGCATGCAATTACTGTTTTCTTTATTAAAGCTTATATTTCAAAATAGTTTTGAAAATCATCTTGTCTCCAAATAATATCAACAACTCCTCCAATTCATCAGGACAGTATTCAGATTCATTTCTGCCAAGGTCCTCTGGCAGGTTTGTCTAGGGAGACGTGAGTATCCACAGAAAAAGTGGGACAGTGCAGAAATTGTATTACAATGTGCAGTGGATATAAATTTGACCCGTCATGGCAGGATGTGCAGGTACAATTATTCTTCAATTAGGCTGCAGTCATGCATCCTTCCCTGGGTCTGCCTGAAGTCGTTGAGTATATTTGTTTTCACAGCACAGAATGGGAAAGTGCCTGAATCTGCTGCAATCAGTGCCAGTTTCTTTAGCTCAGACCATCTTCAGTGGTGCACTCAAACAGCTACGTGGAGAAGGAAGTTGCTGCACTTGGCTGATCATCACTGCTCTCTGCTGCCTCTTCAAAACTGCCTGCAAACCTTTGTGCTTGTGCTCCATAACGAATCTCCACAAAAGTGATTTAGCAGATGCAGGGACTTTAATCTGTCTGATAAATTGGTTGACCCAACCTGAAGTAAATTAGAAAGTTGTTCTGCTTGCAAATTGAAAGCAAGTTTGAAATAACACTTCTGTTCACAACCTGAGGGGTTGTATTCCTAAGAAAGGTTTTTGTCCTCCAAGAAGTTATGCAGATCAAGCCTTAATACCCAGGACAAAATCTTCCTCAGTCTTCCCAGAGAAGGTGGCACTGAACAGTACCTTTGGGGGAATTCAGAGCAGATCAGAGGTTTTGTAATCCCTATCACGAGCAATTCTTTACTATCAGTCAAGAGGTAAGGTCTAAGGCTCTTCTGGAAATTAGTTATAAGCTGTCCTGAGTTGAGCAACTAATAAATGCAACTCTTTAGGTTAATGAATGCTTTTACATCCTCGGTGGTTTGTATCCTCCGGAAAGACTGCAAGGCCTGCCAAAGGCTGAGGCTGCTCCAGGATGCCTGGCATACACAACACACGTAGTATTTCCTAAGAATTATGCACACCAGCAACTTGGACTAATGCTGCTTTTACCAAATGCCTATGTGGTTCGATTTTGTTAGCTGAAGTCTTTTAAAAATGCCATTGAAATCCTGATCTGCAGGAGTCAGTGCTTTCAATTTCTTCCGCATACATTAGTCACTAGACTGTTGCTGCAAATTTCCAAAGGACGGCTCCTATTCATATGCAAACTACGTTAGGGGTTGAGGCATGAGAACATACCACTTCTTTTTGCATTGAACTTTCAGGCCTGAGAAATCCTAATGTGCACAAGAATATCTCGGAAGTGCTCCGAACTGCACCCGCTGGGAGAATGGGTGCTGGGAGATTCATCAGCAATAAACTCTTCTGCCATCCCCGTTTGCTTTGGAAGACTCAGCTTAACAGAACGGTGGCAGAGCTCCAAGCATAGTTAAAATCTAAAATAAAGTCATATATGTATAATGGTACAGGATTAAGGAAACCTAGAAGAGATTCCAACAGGTTTACCAATTGTCTTGTCATTCTGCTCTTCAACCCCAAATTATCATTTTCTCTTTAGATAAATGTGCTGCTGTTGTGATGCAAGTGAATATAGGCGTTTGCAGCCCCAGATAATATTTATCAGTTGATGTACAGTGGGCAGCTTCTGGCTTTGAGTGGCAGCAGTAGCAATACTCAAACTCTTCACTGAAGGACTCTGATGGTATAAATGCAGACTTTGAAATAAAGGGAAGAAGGAAATGCTGATGTGAGTTAAAAAAGTAGATAGGTTTGCTGCCCTGTCAAGGTTTGGATTGCTGAGTAGGAATGACTTGTTTTGGTGTAATATTCACTTGAAAATATGTGTTTAGGCAAGTTTTGCAATTTTGCATGTATTGAGCAAGTGCTAGGCTCTGTTAACTTGTTCTTGGTTTTGTAAGGATAGATTTATTTCTTCGGAAACTCTCTTTATGTTTAGATGTTGCATTGCCATGTTCTACCTGACACCTGCTGTTACTGTTTTTTACTTAACTTGCAGTTTGTGGGTTGGTGGTCATGGTTCTAAATAGGTGGGAGGATGATCAAGACAAGGCTCCCACAATCATTTAATTCAAACTGTTTGCTTTAGCTGTGACAACAGCCCAATCCCAACAGTCCTGTATCCTAGAATTTAGGTTTATTTTTCAAGAATGCCACATGGCTTTCTCAGCCTTTCTAAGCTCTTGTTGATGTTTCATTTCATAAGAATACATTACTCAAGTTCTGATTCTCTCATTTGAAATAAGTTTCCGTTGTTTATCATCTTTCATGAAAATTTTCAGATGATAATATTTATAAATGTACAATCTGGACTCATTGAATTGTATTTTTGATGGGTGTCAGAGGCATTTAAAAATATTAGTATGTCACTCAGGGTGGTTGCTTTGTGGTCAAGGCAAACATCTGTGCTTTGTGTGCCTGCAAAATCCTGTTTGTTCTTGAGTCTTGAGGACATTCACAAGAGCGACCAGAAGTTCTGAATGCTAATGAGATTGTGGCCTTAATTTAATGTCCTTCTCAAGCTCTGTCCTTAAAAATGGTTCTCAGGCTTTTTTTCTTTTGTTCCTTGGTTTGGTTGTTTCTGTTTCATTTCCCTCGCTCCTCTGTGTGTAATATAATCTTTGCCCGCTTTTTTTCAGAATGGAAATAATTCAAGATTGTTCCATTGTGACCATTTTTAGGTAGGAAGGCAAAAAGAATGACTTTTTCTAAACAGGATTAGAAAATGTGCTCAGGTTTGGTGGTATGCAATGGTTATTGTAACATGTCTTTTTTAACTCAGTTAAAACCCTTTGAGGGATGGAGAAAACACTCTCCCATTATGGATTCAGTCCTGAGATACCTTAGTTTCATTATATCATTTCTTTGTGAATACAAATTTATTTTGATCCAGCAGAAAATGGTGAAACGAGTGCTTGAGAGCTGAAACTAGGCAGGTTCAGGTTGGATGTTAAATATGAAGTTTATATGGGAGAGGGGGCTGTTAATTCCTGGAACGTATGACCGAAGCTCTGGGGTGTGGTGGATTCTCCCCTGGTGTTTGTGAAGTTAAGACTGAAAATAGTGCTTTAATCACATACAAGTTATTTGGCCCAGTGCAGGAATAACTGGGTGAAATGTAATGGTCTGTGAAACACACAAGGCCAGTATGATCTTATGGATCTTTCTGGCTTTAAATCCTGGAAATGAGAGTTGTAAAAATGTATTACTTCAAGTTCCTCTATATCAAAATAAGGTAACTTTTTATTCTATATTTGGTTCAAAGTTGAAGTGGCTCTGCTTTTTTCACCCCTCCCCTGCAGGGCCAGCACTGCTCTCAGATTCATATATCTGTAAGATGTGTATTGAACACAGAAGTAGCCCTAGGCCAGTAGCTTTTGTAATTTCTTCTGGGCCCTGGTGGTCCATACAGGAGGCAACTGAGACCTTAATAGACTTAACAGGCTTGACCCAAGCATGAAATGTAACTTCTGGCACCAAAGGCTTTATTAACCAGTGGATCATATAGTTAGAAACGTATACAAGCTACCATAAAATACCTGTTGGGATTTATTTCTGTGATTATATCAGGTATTGGTTTGAACCAGTAATCTGGAGAGAAAATTCTTCCTCCATCCTTACCAAATCCTTGAGCAATGCAGTCTCCCCTAGTAAAATGGTCTTCAGCCACTTTAAGGTTTTATGTATTTTTTACTGCTACTAACTTTCTCACTTTGAATGGAATAGACACTGACAAAATAATTGGTAGTAATTGTTGTACTGGTGTCAGTTTTAATAAACCATTCAAGTAGAAAATATTTTACGGATCCAGCCATTTCCTATGTGTCACCAGATAAAAGTTTCACATCCTTCAGCACCTGGATCTTAGAGCTAGTACTTCTATTTTTCTTTCATGCTATTTTTTTTTCTTGTTAATAATAGAGCTGTCATTTCTAATAAAATATGAAACAGCCATCCAGGGAAATAACCCTGGTGATAGATAGAGCAGGCTGAAACACTAGACTGAGTGAACACAAATGCTCAATAGCTTGGAATATAATTCTGTCATTAAATGGAACCTGTAGAGGGATCAGGACTGAATGCACTGGGGTGAAAATGCTTTGCACTTGGGAGGCTCGTTCAGCTCCTGTTGGAACTGTTCTGGTCATTGGCATCAAGACAGCCCTCTGAGATTTGAAGGAAGAAGTGCTGTCAAAAATCAGACACTGTTAGGCTGACCAAAGGGAGAGCCCACAGAAACATGCACCAAAAATGGAGTTCTTTTGTCAGCCTCTCTACCAAAAGGTTCTCTTTATTGTCACCCACCTTTCTGAAGAAAAGGATGTCAAGTCCAGTCAGAAGATTTGCACACCAAGGGATCACAGGGAGGTCTGTAGATCCTGTGCAAGGCAGAGGCAGCAGTGTGTTAGAGAGACCCCAGCTCCCTGTTCTGCTTTACATGAATGTGACCTGCGTAGGAAAAATTTCTTTTCCGTGTGGATCCAAGAACTCTGTGTTCTCTCTATTTCAGCTCTGTTGTAAGGTTTGTCCCCTAACTCCAGGTGTACATTGTCAGCCACATGGTGAATTGTTTCTCATCTGTGTGTTTGTTTCCTCCTTTCCAAAAATGGAAGTGAAGATATTTCTTTTTTATCTTTGCAAAACACTGTGACAGTTCTGGATGGACAGTGCATTAGGAGACTTCAGTATCACTGTTATTGTAAACAATGTTGTTTTCTTTGTCCCCAAATATTGAAGACAAGTATTTTTGGGGGGTTTCTGAGTGGAAAAGAAAAGTAAAACTGCCTATTTAAATGATAATTATGCTCTTCTCATCCTCCAAATAACAGCTAAAATGTCTGTGTTTTTCTCATCGAGCAGTCTGGTTGGCTAATGGACGATGTCTATTTGCAGTTAAAGCTATTGCAATGTTGACAATTAAGCATATATGTGGAACAGGGTAATCAGTAGAATGCAGTTTTATCACCGATGTTAATTATCTAATATTTTCCAGCTTACAATTATGTGAAAATTCCTTAGGCTTAAATGAAAATGAACCCATCAGTTACAATTTTTCTCAAGATAATGGCTGACAGAACATTTGCTGCCCCACAAAAATGGAAAAAAGAGCAAAATTAACAAGTCAGTTGTTCAGGCTCTATAATAGATAAATGTAGTCATATGTTACATGATGTGCATACTTATCCTCATGGGGGGAAAATTCCAAGTTGGTGACTGGAATTACTCATAGAAATTTTTCTTTTCAAGAGGTCTCTATGTGCATCTATTTCTAAAATTTCTAAAGAAAGTGCTTTTAAAAGGAGCAGAACAAACCCTGATATTGAACGAAGATTATGAATGAGAGCAGAATTGATCTAAAAGCTATTGTTTACTGTAATAATTATCAGAGACTCACTACACCAGTGCCTAGGAGAGTATGTGCTGCTTTATGCAGAAACAAGGCAAGTACCCTCTGGCATGTCTCCTTTATATTCCTGAACAAGTTGCCCTTTTCATTTTATTTCTCATCAGCTGAAGACTAATCTCAGTTACAATCATTCCAATCAGACATTCTCCAATGACCTTTAAATGCTTACGAGAGCCACTGAAGATTGTTTGTTAACCTCCATCTTCCAAACTTGAATAAGCATCCCAAGTTAACAGGGAGTGAGAGAAACCATGAATAAGCAGCATTTTTCAGGAAAATGTATCTTGGCAGTTTTACAAACCCTGCTATCAAATTTTGCTTAGAAGTTTATCTTCAAATGAAAACAGAAGAAACTAAATTACTCTCTTAAAAAAAAAAAAAAAGAGCTGGGATTAGCAATGACTTTTTAAAAGCATTTGAGAAACTGAGGAACAAAAAGCTGAGCTCCAAAGGGAGGTGTGGGAGTATAGACACTAACATTGCATGATACAAATGTTTGGATTTTAATTTCTCCCTATCTAAGCTTCCCTAAGTATTTCATTTTCTTGACCAACTGCAGGAAATGGGCTAACTATTAACAAAAGTCCCAGGCAGGGAGCTTTTTCTGCTCCTGAAACTGATTTTAGGTACCACAGGTACAGGTCTTGCCCTCACTGTGTGATGATGCACGTTGAAATATAAATATCTGAAATATCTTCCTTCAATTTCAGAAGAGGGGGTTAAACCTACACAAAGCTTGTGGCAGAAGGAAGTTAAGGCTGCTTTCTCTCTTCTCTGATAATCCACAGGTCAGGCTTAGCTCCATTTATGACTGATGTTGAAATTCCAGGACTTTTCTGTGGAAAGAACAGAGATATTACATCTGATAGCAGTAAGAAAGCAGGGTAAAGCCACTACCAGCTACTGACTGGCAATGCCAGCTGTTGATGTAGGTCAGCATGCCACTCTGCCTGTGATCAAAGCAAGGAGTTATCTTTGCTCTCTTCACTATCAGACACTTAATGATTCTGAAAGATCCCAGCTGCCAGAGCAGGCTGAACAGACCTTGATTCTCCAGGAGGTATCAGGTATTGTTTTGTTTTGCTGGTAACTGTGAGAATCTGTTTTCTGCAAGGAAACTCTGAACAAGAGTTGGGCAGAAGCAAAATACCCATTGAGAGATGGTTTGGTTTTTCACCCTCTCCATTGTCACAGAAAGCACATTAGCAATCCTGCTCTCTGGAAGATAATGTATCATCTTCATGAGAGGAATACCACCTGTGCAAAGCTCGCCAAAGAAATCTCACTTAACATGGAAATGAAGCTGATTCTTAACAGAGTTTGAATTTTGATGGAGATGCTGTCAGTGTGTTACAGAGCGGCATGGCCGTGGCAGAGCTCTGGTGCTAACTCAGGTTGCTGACACATGAAATGGACATTTGATGAAGGCATTCCTTGCAGTATCTCACTGTAAAACTTGATTGTTTTAATTCCTTTAATCAGATTTTTAATCAAGTTATCATGTGGCTGCACCGTGACTGTAATTGCATCTATGGATTTATATGCAACACATTAAAAGCCTTGCAAGAAAACAAAAAATTTAAAATCTTTCTTTTCAAAGAGGAATAGTCTTGCAGCTCTCTGCTGTTACACAATTGGATGTAATTGCTTGTCAGTAGGTGACTGCCTAGGAGATGTTTTGCCCTGATTTTAAGGAAAGAAAAAGGAAAAAATTACAGCTTGCATTAAGAGTAGAAAATGAGCAAGCCAGGCAGAACTCTAACTTAAAAATGTTACTAGCTTCCAAACAAGTATGCTGATGGCTACATGGGGCATGTTGAAGATTTAATTATATTGTGTGATAAAATAAAAATATATTGTGTTTATATTTTGTTTATCCTCACAAAAAACAGGAATTCTTTCAGGTTAGATCTTAATAGGCAGGTATTTCTGTTATGTATTGTCATTATGCCTGTGTGGTTCACAACATCATGTTCCATTCTCTCTCCTGATGAATAAAGTTGTACTTTTATGTATGTGCTAGGTAGATTTCTTAGATACTTTTCAGTGTTTGCCAAAACTAAATAATTGTCTTCCAAGAAGAGGATGTTTTGGCCTTTCCATTACCACATTCCACAAAATATAAAAGAAATTTGGTGTGGTCTTTCTAATTTTTTTTCCATTTTTGTGTTTAAAAAGCAAAACCACACCCAATCTTATTTCTGCTATAAAGAAGTATTAGCAGTTCAGCAGAAACAGAAAACATTCTGCTGAGTGACTTCTCATTTTTAACTTCCATGTAAATTGGCTCATCTCCTGGACATGAAACAGCCCTAGTAGATCATGTAGTTGATGTTCCTGTAAGCATAGGCTTATCCCCACGGAATATTTGCTAGTGTTTCATGCATCCTACCTTTAAATAACTCAAACAGTGGACACATTTCCCTCGGAGACTAATTTACAGGCCTAAATATTTAGTAAACAGGTCAGTTGTGGCTTATTAACTATTCTGAGTGCTACTTGCACTGTGATAGCTAGTAGGGCTTGTTGTGCTGGTCAGTCTGAGGCAGTATCATGGAGCTGCTGCTTTGTTTCCCTGGGCCTGTGAAGCACCAGCTTTTCAGCTTTTCAGCTTTTCTCCGTGGTGTGAGCGCTGCTCAGCTGCGCTGGGGGACGAGGCTGAGCTGCCACAGAGGAAGCTCTGCCTCCCCTTCAGCATCCAGGGCTTTCTGCAGGGATGCCTCTGCTTGCCACACCACCTTTGCACACAGTAAAGTCATGCTCGGGTAGCTCTGTGCAGCACTGTGCAGCCTTTTGGGTTTCACCCACTCTTTTGGACTGTTTTCCCCCCAGTATATTGAATTATCTTTTTCCAGTCTCTCTCAGTATTTTCCTGAAATATTGCTAGGTAACATGCCCATGACTACTAAGTCAAAAATCTTCAAACTTTTAAATAATTCAAAGATAGATTTCCAGCTAATGTATTGCCTCTTTTGCTTTGGAACCTACTTGACTAATACCACAGATAGTAGCAATCAAAAAGATTCAAGGAATCTTTTAAAACCAAAAATAAAAAGAGCCATAAATGTCACTACATTTGAGCAGGGGCAGGTACCTTATAGCACCATTTCTAGTGCCATATTATATAAAGTTACTTGTCTTAATACTGAAAAAAACTTATTAATCTTGGAGAGGCTCTGATTTCCATCAGTGTCAATTACAGGACATGATGGTCAAGTGAAGGTAAATAAATATGATTTTTATTAATAGGTTAATATGATTTTATGAAGAAAAATAATAAACCATTAGTGCTATAAAATGAGCCACAGTTTTCAACAGAAATATCAAGGTTCAAAGGAATTTAATGCATGTTGATTTTTTTGTAGGCAAGTTGATGTTTCTTCTACACAGAGATCTGTCCCTTGAAGTGCAAAATTTTTCAATACATCAGAATAAAAAGGCAGTGAACAAAAGTACTTTGGGCTGTCTTCTTTGAAAAACAGTTCCTTAATCCCTTTTTGAGTTTTCAGCTCATGTTTTAGTCAGCAAAACAAACACACTGCTCAATGTTGTAGGCAATGATAACACCAGGGTAAACACAGGAGATGCTTTTATTAATGTGATCTAAGCATTTAATTGCCTTCCTTGTAGTTTAATCTTATCTTTACACATTGAAGCAGTGTGTATTGTACATTTCTGATCCTCAAAGGACAGCTATTCATATGGCATTGTAGAATAAGACATTATCACCAGAAACCTGACAGGCCTGTAATGTTGCTTGTCAGCTGAGGGGCTAGGAAGTTGGTTATAATTACGAAGGAGATGTACAAAAGATCATGGTTTGCAAAAGGCGATGCTGAATACCATTTGATAATTAAAGAGAAGGGGTAAAGTCAAGATGTGCCATGAGTGCTGGGTTCTGGTGAGAAATGAAGTGTCAGAATTCAGGAAGCCCCAAACCAGGGAGTTCAGTCTCCAAATGATACATTTACAATTAGGTTAAAATTAAAGAAACAAAGCTTTAAATTGGTGTGGTCAAAGGACTATAAGCTTAATCCACAATTTAGGAGCCATGTTTATGATAGGCCAATTATCAAAAGCAGTGGTTCTCATGTTCAATTTAAACTTTTTCAGATTACAGCCACGTCTCTGTAATTGCATATGTAGAAGAACATACATCAAACTAAGAAGAGAAGCTTGTGTGGTTTTTTTAACCAGCTATTTTAGTTTCCTCTCTTAAGGCAAGCAATATAACACCAGGATCCCCTTCTCTATTCCAGACCTAGATTATGTTTTGCTTGCTTAAATGTGGGTAGGTAGAAGTGCAGGCAGGCTGGATTTCAGATCTTGTTTTGCTCGTGTTTAGTATGTTAATCTTTTTCTCTTTATAGAGGGACTGTATCTCCTAATATGTTTTAGAACTGTTCTTCCATTTTTTTTGTGGTATCACCATACTAGTGCCTGAATTTCAAATGTCTCACTGCCTGGAGTCTGCCATAATCACAGAATCCACTCCCTTAGTACAGAATCTGTTAGGACTTCCTGTCACTCACATGCTCTATTTCCATAAATATGGCCAGCATTTTATCCCATTTTTCCTTTATTTATTTTTACTACTCCCATTTCTTCTTTTAAAATGTGCTATAAAGCACTGGGTGTTGTACAGAACTGAGGAAAAAAGACACAGAAGTGTGTAGGCTTAAATTTTCACTCTGCCATTAGTCTGCACAGCTTCCCCTGGGGTGTGCTGCAAGGAGCTGGGCTGCACTGCTGCACCCCTGTATAAACTCTCCCAAAATGTCCTGTCCCAATGTGCATGGTCCTTGCTAATGTACAAGGTAACATAAATGCAGTTACATGCACACGTCCTGAATTCATATGCCAATATGCAGAAAAATAGTTAAATAGCTAAATAAAATTTCTCTCTCCTCTTCAAATTTTGATATAAAATATAAGTATTCATTTTAAATATTGTGAGCATATTTGTTTCAAAACACAATGTTTTTGCCAGTCCTCTAAGCACCGGTTTTCAGTCTGTCTTAGAAATACTATTCTAGGCAGCTAAAAAACATCTAAGAGAATTTGAATTATGTATGTCTTGGCCTCTTCACCCATAATTTTCATGCAAAGGCAAAATTGTATAGCTCATTTGTTTCAACCTAAATCTGCTACAGGCCAATATCCTAAATTTAGACCACTGACAAAGTCTGTTTTAACTGTGTGTAACTAATTCATTTGACGTAACAATAAACTTACATCGTCTCAGACCCGGAGCACGTCAGAGAAATTTCTGCAAAGCTTCTGATGTGTGACACTAAAGTTCAGAGGGAATCTTGTTTTTCCCTTTTACTATTTTTAACAAATAATTGAGAGTTGGGATCTCCTTTTCCGTCTTGAATTTTCCAGGGTTTATTGCCTTTAAAAGTAGATGTAATCAAGTACATTTCCTTAAATTTTACTCTTTTTCCTCATAGCTGCTGAAGCTGACAATCAGTTTGCTGATGTCATTTGTAACACCAACAATTTATCAGTGGATTTTGGACTATTGCCTAAATTGTGTTCCGCATGGTTATTTTCTTCCAGCCAATCTGCAGTTGGGCTCTCATTAACTTTTATAAAAGCAAATGACAGAAAAGAATGTGACTTTAGAACCATTTGGCATCTTCCCCTTGAACTTTCTCGAGGCCAGGAGCCTGCCCCGCTTTTTCCTTTTTCAGATTTATGTGAGCATGGCACCCATTGCTTTTAGTGGAATCACTTCTGATTTACAGTGGTTGAAACCAGGCTTTAGGGTAGAATAATTGACTTGGTAACAATGTAAAACAATAAGCATCTGCTCTGATCCCTTCTGTGTAGATTTATATATGGTAAGAGTGAGCACTTGGGAAAGGTGAAGACAGTATTAATATTACTGTGTGTGTTTTTCTGTATGCCTTCTGCTTGGTTTTTGAACTTGAGGGCTCTATTGGGAAATTTAAGAACTCTTATCATTTACTCTAATAATAAATTCGTCAAGACACAGCTCTTGTAATACTTCGTTCTTGGTTTTCATTCAATTATTTTGACATTACTGAAATGAACCTAGAAATGTCTCTCCACTGGGGAATAGAAAGGCAAAAAGAACAACATAATAAAGAAGCCATGAAGAAAGCTGTGTGAAAAGCCAACTGATGCAAGAAACAGACAGGTAGAATGTTTCTCATTTCCTGCTGGCCCATCTCAATATATCTCAAAAAAACAAGTGAATCGTATTTTACCATCAGCGTCTTTCATACAACTGCAGCAGTTTTGCTCTGATCAGTGATCCTTTGCCTTTTACTCAGCTGAGAATAAAGGATTTTGAAAACAGGTTGGGGTAAAGCAAAACTATGGATTTCTTTAGGGAAGAATCATCTTAACAACCCCTCTATCTTAGAGGATTAATGGGAAGGCCTCTCTGCTTTTACCTGCATTTCATGTTATTCAATGGAATGTAAAGAAATTATATTGGAATGAAATAGGGATGACAAAAGAGTTAAGGGGAGGTGAGGATGTTTGGTCCCTTCTGAATGTGGGAGTGAATAGCTTTGTATAACCTTTCACACGATTAATAGAATTAAGTTGTATTAATGCTGTTGTTAAGTATGAGTTCCTTGTAGTCTGTCTTCTATTTTACATCACAGCCTTAGCTCAAATCCTAAATACGTTAATTTAACAGACAGATGACACCCAGGGGAGTTAGTTTGCATAACAAAATAATTATCAGTACTTGTTCCATCTCAACAGAGAACTCTGAAGCTTTTGCTAATGATCTGAACAACTGACTCCATATTTAGGTATTTAGATTGTGTTCTAATTTCATTGTGCATGGTCCATTGCAACTTGGCTTCTTGGAGGAAGGAAAGTCTGCTCTAGCTCATCTGCATTTCCTATCTGTGGATTGTTGCATGACAATGAAACGCTGGCACCCAGTTATGATATGGCACTGTAATTATGTTAGGCTTTTCTTAAGTTAGTGGCAGAATTGCTTGCAGCAGGTTTGGTTTGGATTATTTGTCCTGTGTTTCCAATTGTCCTATGTTGACTTAGTTGTGACAACAGGCCTGGACTGCTTTGGGCACAGCTACTGTAGTGCCAGCTTTCCTGGGCATGTTGTCTTCTTGATGAGAAGTTCTGCTGCCACAGGATTATTGTCTGCCAGACAATACTTGAGCAGGACTTCTGAGAATCTCAGCGTGGTCCACGTCTCTGTGGCCGTAGTTTAGGGAAAGTCTGCAGGTCTCGGAGCTGTCTGGTGTGTGCTCAGGTGCCTCTGGTGCCCGTGGGGCTCAGCTGGGTGCTGTGAGCAGCCCTGCAGAGCCGCTGCCAGCGCGCGGTGAGTGCGGCAGAGCAGCCGCTGCTGCTGTGCCGGGGGCTCGTCCGGCTGGACCCGGGCTGCGTGTGCAGGGCAGCTCTGCCACAGCCCAGAGCCACTGCCTGCACTGAAATACACCCCACAGTGCAGGAGAACCGATTTCCCTAGGGCATCTTGAGTTATTTTATAAACCAGAATTTTAGGTTCTAATGTGTTTTGAAGCACACATCTCACTTATTATAAAAGCCGTCTTCTTGGGTCCTGTGAATTGTTAATCTGTATGGGAGAAAAGACAGCTCTTCTCAGGTTTGCTGTTATATTTAACTTAGGGTATCTAATAAAATTATTTTATGCTTGCAGATAAATTATTTTTTTTTAAAATCAGCATACATTTAGTTTTAATTTTTCAAATGACTTGAGAATATATTGACAAAAGCTTAAGATTTCCTACTAGCCTGACTATACTTCTATAGGTAAGTTGGCCAGGGAAAGGAATATGTTTGAAGAACAACTGTAATTGAAAAGACAGTACTGTCAGGAGTCTGTAGCATGGTGAAAATAACAAAATTAGGAAAAAATCTATGTCCATGGAGAAAAATGCTTCCAATCACAAACCTATTATGTATAACTCAGTATAGCTTGGCACTGCTGTCAAGCTGTTTGGTGGTGTTTTCTTTGGTTGCTTTTCTTTTTCTTTTTTTTTTTTTTTTTTTTAACAGTGTTCAAGCTCTGAGCTCTCAAACAGATAAAATTCTTTCTCTCTTCTATTCATGTCATCTTTGTATCAGGTTAAGGTCACTTCAAAGACAGCCCCAGGGACCTTGCATTGTGGCTCTGTGCTCACAGAGCTGACCTATTGATGAACAGGGGAGTTTGGTGCTTAGATGTGCCAGTCTGTGGTTCTACAAATATTTACTCAGAAGTGAAAATGAAAACAATACATGAAAACTGAGCTTTCATTTCTTTTGGGATTTGCTTCTCGTCTTATTTTGGAAAACTCCATTAAATTCTTTTCTTCCGTGGGATATACTGATGATGCAGTGGATAAGTCAGATCTGAGTGTGCATCTAACAACTGGAAAAAATTGTTCTGGCTGACAGCTGAGCACTGTAAGAGTGATAGTGAGATATGGTTGGTGTCATAGCAAACCTACAGATGTTCTGCAGCAAATGTAAATGAACACGTGGAGGGAGCTGCTGCTTCATCACGTGTCTGTGGTGAGAGTGCCCTTCCCTGTTCAGCTCTGTGTGGGGTACAGAGATAGCAGGAATCGCTGTTGGGATAGCAGGGATCTGCTTTCAGATGGGACAAGACCTGTTCAGTCCCTACTCAGTAAAGGGTAGGTCCCCATGGCCCTGCAGCCGGGACCCTGAACACTGCTAGGCATGTTCTGTGGTACAGCATCAATGGCTGAGTGAGGGCAGTTATGTATTTTAGACTTGGCCAGTTCCTGGCAAAGCAGCTAAATTCCATGTAACTTTCTATGTGCTGCAATAACTAATTTAACAATGGTTCTTACTGTTTTTCAAATTAAATACGAATAAAGATGTTTAACTTGTTGAAGCTGGTCTGTGTTGCATCTATCAAGGTGGTTCTATCAAATCTGTGTAATTTAATACATAATGTCTGACCCACAGATGTGCAAATATAGCAAAACTGGAGGCTTTTTTTATATTCTGCTTTGCACTCTCAGTCACCTTCTTCCTCCCTGTTATACTTGAAAAAAATTAGGATGTATAGAATCAGAAAGATGAGGTATAGTCTGTGACAGATGCACAATTATTTTATGCAGGGTAGTTGTGTGTGTGCATGTGTGGTATAACTTTTTTTTCTCTGAGGTAATTGCAGACAACACTAAAGTCTATAAATTATTCCAAAGCCAAATCCTGTTGTAAACAAGCTCATAAGAAGTCAGGAGCTCTTAGATTATTTCTGTCCTTAGATGTTTAGCATAATGACTTGTTTCCAATGAACCATTACTTGTGCCTCTGGAGTTCCCATAGAGGAAATTAAGCATTAAATTTTAAGTGGTTTTTTTTTTTTTTTTTTTATTTTCCACCTGCCATCCTAATTGCAATTTTCAAAGTTTGCTTCCAGTGACAATGGAAACCTTTTCAATAAATCAGCATTATTCCAGCAATCTCTGTGCTCCAGGCAGTAGGGTGTAATCTGCCTTTCCAGATCCATCTCTCAGTTCCCATCCAAGCCTGCCCTGGTGGGGCTGAAGCCCAGGCAAGGAGCACTGGGCGTGTGGCTCAGTGAATGGAGAACTGCTCCAGCGGAAGGGACAGGGGCTCAGCCCGTGTGCCCAGGGCACTGTCAGACTGCTTGGGACACTCATCAACCTTAACACAGCCCAGGGCTCTCTTCTGAGGCTTTCTTTGTTTCTTCCTGCATTAGGTACTGCAGAGGTAATTGAACAACAGTGAATTCATCTGAGTATGTTGTGGAATTAGCTGGCCTGTTTGTAAAATGATTTTGCCACTTCTCTGTCCTGTTGCCCACATTTTTGGGGGATTTGGCAAATCTGCAGCTGAACTGAACTAAGTTCACGCTGTAGGTGTTAATTTTAATATGCATGTCATGTTTGAAAGTGTCAGCAGAAAAGACTGAATGATACTTGTTGCGTATAAATCTGAAGTACATAATTGCTCCAGCTGACATGTATGAATGCACTTTCATTATCGTGTCAAGAGGACACTTTGTGCTTGCAAATGAACAGTGTTTGGGGTTGGCAATAAAACGGGAGGCACTTGCTTAAATAAAGTTTATTACAGCTTTTAAGAAAAATGTAATTATGAAGTGTTCATACTGAATTAGAAAACTGGTTTTGAAGTGTTAACTTTAATATGAAATGGAGTTATGGTTTAAAGGGGAAGAGTGCACGGTGCTGAGGGTTTGCTAAAGTGAGCCCAATATAAATGTGAAGTGATGCTATTTGTTTTGCATGGCCACGCAATATTCAGTGGGTATTGTGAGCTGGTTTCACAAAATAACGAGTGACTGACAACCCCGTGCACTTGCTTAAATCAGTTCACTTAATTTAGTGACCAGAGGTGTAAAATACATGTATAAATGTAGAGATTTAATCTGAGAATCCAAGGAAAAGGGTCTAGTGTTTGGTTAAAACTAACCAGTACCACTAACGCACCACCTGCAGAAAAGATTCTCTGTTTAGGACCTAAAACCAACCCAACAACAACCAAAGAACAAACAAAACAAAACAATCACAAACCATTAAAACCATGTTTATTGAATAAGGATGAAAATTAGTACCACTAAAGTTTCATTCAGTATCCAAACACAACCTTAGCTTACAGGGAAGCTCAGCAGGGATAGCAAGGCAAGGACTGTTGTGTTGGGGTGCTCTTTAGAAGTTATTTGGAAACTTCTTATGTTCACTGGTACTGTTGGATCTCTGGCCTGTTGTGTGGCTCTGTAGATATGACACATTACAGAGAACAAATATGGATTTCTATGTCTAGCATAATCCAAAAAATGAAATTATTTGGGTTCTAAGCATAGCTTTCCAGCTTGCACACGGAAAGCTCATCCAAAACTGCTGTAAATTCCAAGGCATCAGTGTTGGTACTGAAATTTATGAGCTGCTGGCTACTAGCCACGTGCCTGGTGTGTTTATTATGCAGAACACATGAGTTAGGTATGATTCTGACCTCTGTGTTGCTCTGGCTTTAAATCAAGGACTGTTGAATTATGGGTTGTAATCTCTGGAGAAGCAGTGTCCGATCTGAAATGTCACCCCTGCTGCGAGTTGGGCAGCACAGGGAAGTGCAGGATATGCAGCAGGCAGGAGAGGTTCTGGAGGGCGCAGTCTCAGATGGTGGTGAAGGTAGGGGCTGGAGGTGCACCCATCCAGAGCTGGAGGTGCACCCATCCGGGGCTGGAGGTGCACCCATCCAGAGCTGGAGGTGCACCCATCCGGGGTTGGAGGTGCACCCATCCGGGGCTGCAGGTGCACCCATCCGGGGCTGCAGGTTCACCCATCCGGGGCTGGAGGCAGAGCTGAGCCTGGGAAGCTGCAAGGTTTATTGATTCCTCACCACCACAAGATGGTGACTGCCAGCAAGGTTGTGATGGAGCCTCTGTTAGCCCCTGAAGCCCTGAGGGAGTGTGATGGCAGAGGTGTTGTTCACCAGGATAATTCCTCCTCGTACGAGCTCTTGCACAGCCCTCTGCTACGGGAGTGAATCTGACCCGTGTGGCATTCAGGAGTTCGTAGGAACTTGTTAATGTCTTTTGTGATTATTTGGTATTTCTAGGGGTCTGTAAGATAAGATATTACTCTTAAGAGAATGTTTTCTGCAGAAGTTTCCAAATTCCATGTTTTCCTTTGTTGTTTAGGAGATCTTTCAGAAACTCCCTCTGTGCTGCTGTGTTTAAAAGAATAGTGATTGTCCCAGCAGTGAGGGAGACTTTGCAGAAAGGAAGTAATAATCGCAGTCATATGAAAGCCTTGCTGTCCACCAACAGAGAGTCTAGATGTGATTCCCCATAGTTCCTGTTTTGTTTGCATTTCAAAATACAGTGAATTTAGTGAGTCTCCTACTTGACTACAGATGCATTTCTGCTGTTTATTTTCTCTCTTTCTCTCCCCTCCCCCCACCCCATTAGGAAATAAAAATAGAATAAAGCCACTTTAAAAGTCTTTCCTCCTTTTGGACAGGAACTTCTCAATGAAATCTTGTCTTCTCCCCAGCTTCCCACTAATGTTCTTTCTCTGAAGGTTTTGATAACTTCTTGGAGGGCTAGAGATGCTCATGTAAGTCTGTTCTGGCAAACCTTACGCCTGCAAAGTGGCACTTGTAGCATAAGTGCTGCCATTCAGTGAAGATTCTCATAAGAGAAGATTACATGTGATGTCCCTGGAACTGCATCTCTTCCAATTGCTTCCAACTTGTTGGGCACCAAGGAGTTGTAGAGAGGTGAGGCACTGCCTGTAGCTGGCTGGCATCACTCTCCAGTTTTCAAGCTGTTAAACTGACAATGAAAAATTCTGATTCCTGCCTGTTTGTCTGCTGCTTATTTCTGGAATGCCAAAGCATTACTCTCCAATGAGAGCTGATTGTTGCACATCAGGAAAAAATTGCTGAAAATGACTTAAAAGTTATTATGCTTTTTTTTTTTTTTTTTTCTTTTGTACTTAATTACCTGTGGAACTGAAGAGAGGCACTCCTCTCATACAGTTAATTTTATTTCCCTGGCTGAATCAAGCAGTAGCTGCAGAGATGGAAAATACAATAATCCTCTTAATGGAAGTTGGTGTTTATTGCTAAACATGTAACATTTTCCAAGACTGTGTATTATATATGTAACTTAGACTGGTTGAAGCACCGTTATGTAGCACTGGAGCTCTCTATCCATCCTTAACTTGCATGGATGGGTGCAGTGCCTCGTCCCTGACATCCGAGATGCTATTTAAACTCTGGGGTTTAAGTGTAGTAATGAGAAGTAAAGATGGAGTTGCACTTAGTGCTCAGTGCTATTGGTATTTTTAGATTAGATGGCACTTCTGTAAACTATTGGGATTTGTGTGCATTGCCAACTATTTCATGTTAATTCAAATCAAAATAAGAGACAGTAGAATGGGCCTCTATTGATGCAACAGTACCAGGTGTGCTTTTTAAGACGAAGGAACTGGTGAAAAAAAATCTATTGGCCTTTTAATGTTCCTGCACTCTGAAAGAAAAGCCCCAAGATATTGCACTGCTGTTTGCAGGAAAGATTTAAGACTACTTGGAAATAAAATAGTAATGGAGAAAGGATGGCTGCAACACTAGGTATTAGCTTAATGCTTGTTTGTGTGCTTAATTATTTCATTATTAGCCCCTACTGTGCACTTGGAAGAGTGAGAGGTTCCTGGATAGAAGCTTTCACTTCCCACTAATGAAGAAAGATTATTCATTCTCAAAATTTAGTCAGTTTTCTGCACATAGACTTGTACAGAAAAGGAAAGTTCTCGCATGCAATTCTCCATTGGCAGCAAAGGGAGAGGGGAAAATGAGTATTTTGCTTTGGGACAGAAGAAACTGTAAGAACAAAATCTACATAGATGTGTAAACAATCTGGTTTAGTTGCAAGGACACAATAGGAAAGCCTAACTAAATTGTAAGCATAACTAAATTTTAGCTGGTATGCTGTGTGGATTTATTTACAAATTGATCAGGGGTTTGAAACTGATCCAGAGTGCCTTAATTCCTTATTCTTTTAAAGTTTTTTTTAGCTCGTTCTAATAAGCTCTGTCCTGGCAAAAGCAGATGTGAAAATGTCAGTCATAACTCAGCTTTTTGCAAAGTAATGTGTACTGAGGTCTTTTAAAGGTGAATTAGCACATCCCTATGGTTAATCTCACAATTAGATAACATTTTACATAAACCCAAGGAAAAGATGATTAAAAAAGGTTAAAATTAAAGTGGAACAAGTAATGTCCAAGCAAGATTGTTTTGAGAAGGGAGCTGGGTAGTTGCTATAGTTTTTTCCAAATTCCAGAGAGAATGAGACCACCAACATTTCACAGCTGCAGTGTCAGTCCTGGTCACTTTATCCTCAGTAGCTGAGTCCAGTACCAATGCAGAGTTTGTGCAAAAGGGGATATCTTGCTTTCTAAAATGGGCAGCAGGTGTGGAATAATTATTTTCCTGTGTATTTTATTATTTTGGGGGAGGGGAGTTCATTTGTGGGGGAGTTTTTTGTGGTTTTCTTATATTTTTAAAAATTATTATTACTCAGGTGTTTTGATTAGTGTTACTTGGCTGCAAATTGAAGAACTAAAACATGCCAGATTTCTATTCCATCAAGAATATAAAACCATGTAGTTATCAGTTCAGCTTTTCAACACCACCACCTCCTTCCCCATTCAGGAAGCTACTGATTTTAAAAGTGCCAAATCTTCGAAGATGATGATGATAGATTCTGAACTGGCCAAGCAAACTGAAGAAATACTTTAATTTCATATATTGGTTCTAATGTTCTTCTGGTCAGATTTTTCACAGTTTATCCATAACCCCAGTTAGCCTTGACCATCAATTCTGATATTGCACCACTGGACGATGTCAGCATCAATGAAACATGATAATAGTGGTCAGTGAAATGGATCTTTTGAATCTGGACAGAGCGAAGGAACAATGTGGGATGTGCTATGGTTATTGAGGTGGTCAGAAATAAAGAAGTTAGATAAGAGGTATTAGAGTGTGCTTCAGTAACTGAGCCAAAAAAAAAAAAAAAGAGAAAAAGAGGAAAGAAATGGTTTCCAGATGTCGGCACTGAGGGAAGAGGGAGGCCAAGAGGAAGCAGGTCTGCATGTTTTGGGGGATGGAGGTAAACAGGGATTTTTCAGTATTGATTTTGGTGTGTAAGAAGGTTTCCAGCCATGAGGCTGATGTGGCAAGCAGGTGATGTTAGAGAAGTACAAGACTGAATAGGACAGGCACGACGTGGAAAAGTATATTACTAACTTAAAACAGTCACTGCACGTTAAAACGATCACTGGTGACTGCTGGGCTGGTTTCCTTTGCTCTGTGCTGCCTGTCTAAAGCTGATCTCTCTTGTTTTTAAAGTGCTCTTGCCTCCTTGACTGTTATCACCATACTGGCATAATGTGTGCTGTAATGTGACGTTAGTGACAGCCCTGCCAAATTAGGGGGGTTTCTGTTTTAAAATACACATCTGATATATAAAGGAAGTATGACAAAACCTCAGTCCCTTTCTGATCTGGGATTTTGGGACAAAACATGCTTTTGCTATCAAACACCAATTGATCAAAGTAAAACAATTTTTTCAGAAGTGTATGAGAGGTATTGAAATTCTGTCTCAATGCTGATTGCTTTCTGTCAGAAATCTGCATGGTTTTCTCAAGGTTTTCTGTAGGGCCAAAATGTCCGGGAGTGTTCTTTGCCAATGGGATGGAAACCATTAATAGGACAAAAATAAAAATTCAAGTAACTCTAGTGTGTATGAAATGAGAAGAATTACAGTTTCTGAAACTGTCAGAAAAGTCCATTTCATATTCAACTAGCATAAGATCAAATTCCAAGTGCTGAATAATACTGTGAATCAGAAAATAGGTCAGGTTTTTGATATTTTGTTTATTTATATGCGGAAAAGATACCCTCTGACTTCTGAACTCATTGCTTTCCTAACATTGTTTCATGTGGCATTTGGGCTGCTTACCTATTCTCTGCTGACCTAGTTAAAAGGATGAGTTAAATTTGGTGTATTGTGGTTTTTATTTCTAATTAGCTGGGATGTAATCACTCCTTGAACAAATCTCATCAAATGACTCGGGACTGAGTTGCATTTAGCTTGAACAAACAGAGAATATATCTGTCTCTAATTTCATTCATTCATTTTGATCATCCCATTTACCTGAACTCAGTGCTAGTTTCTCATACTGAAGTGTTCTTTCATTTCTGAGTGAAAGGTTGCTCAGCTCAAGTGTGATGGAAAAATACCCACTGAAGTCTGAAGTAGACATGGGTGGGGATTCTAAACTTGTTCACCCCTGAAGTCTCTGGGGTTAGAAAAACACTTGAACTTAGTTGAGTAATTTCCCCCCCCTCCCCCCCCCATGTGTAGAGACCCCAAACTGTCCCTTCAGGTTCTCCTCAAGTTACCACTGGGAACGAGGCCTCCGACACTTTACACGAGCCCCAGCCTGATGTGTCATGGTCCAGAGGGGGCTTTATTCAGCCCTTTAAGGAAAAGCCTTTTAATTTCCCCTGTCCCTTGCCCAGCCAACGAATATCCTTGTAGGGAGGCACAGCCAGGCAGTTGTGTGTAAGCACAGCAGTGCCTCTAGCCAAGCCCCAAAGCCCCAAGGAGCAGTGTTGGAGCAGTGCTGGGGACCTGGCTCACCCACAACTGCACATCGACGGCGGCACGAACCCGTACGTGTTGGGCTCATCGTTGGCTCTCCTCAGCTCTCTGAAAACGCTGTCCCACTGCATGCATTTGCCCAAAAAGCACTCAGCAATCCCACTGTGCCATGATGTGTGTCTGTGCCGAGGCTTTTGTGTACGACACCGCTCTGTCCTCCCCAAAGGAATGAACAGCTGTGGTCTCCAAAGACGATTTCCAGAGACGTACAATATTAGATGGGATTGGAAATAATACATTGGTACTGAAGGATATTGAATTACTCAGGGTGACTCCCTGCATTTCTGCATAATGATTTTGGCCATTATAATGAAATAGTATATTAAGGGAATAAAAGATTGTCAATAAAGTATTTAAGCTTCCACTGCTGAATGTAAAATTCTTGTATTTTACTATTTAATAGCAACTAAGGTGCTTCACCTTATCAAACTGCAATAGGTTAAGAGAAAAACTGTTCCTTCAGTGTTGTATATCACCCCTAGGGTGAAGGTAGGGTTAAATTTCACTGTCTAATGCACATTTGCTCTCATCGTAAAGCTAATCTTGTAATTTCTCACAAGACTGGCAATCTTGGGAGAAATGAGCTAGTACTGAGGTTAAATTACCTCTTACCCTAAAGGAGGCAAAGGATATTCTTGGATGAATGGCTCAGCATGATACACATTATAGATAACTAAGGTGTTGCATAATACAAGTCTTGGCTTTTGGCTGTGGAAAGAGCTTTAGGCCTGTTTTTAGTAGCATATCTGTCTGGAAAATAATTCAAGGCTTTTTGGAATAATTCAGTTTTACTGAAAGTCTTTAAAATTGTACTATCTCATTTTATATTGTCTGTTGACTACTGATCTCAGGATTTTCAGTATTGGCTGCAGCCATTAATGCAGTCACTTTCTAGCAGAAAAATGTACAGTGCTGACTTTCTTGATGAGATGTGCAGGATACTGGAATTTAAGTAGTGTGGGGTTTTTTAATGTACATAACAATAAGTGGTAAAACACATTTTTCTCAACGTAGCAATGGAGCTAAAATTTTTAAAGCCTTTATGTCAATGCTTACAGATTTAAAGACAATAAACTGTAATGCTTTCAACAATTACTTTAATATTAATTATTGAAATGAATGAATCTGAGGAGAGGTAAAACTCACACATTTGTTCAAAGCAGATTTTGCAGTCTGTTTTTGGTTGTTTCCTGACAGCACTGATTCTTCTTTTCTGAAACAGACTGAATTATAATAAAATACAGAGCCATGGAAGGAGTTGAAAAATAGTCCTGGAATAACTTATTTAATGCTGATTACACAATTACTTTTATCTCATAATAAATTATTTTTCATAACTTTCACCCGTTCCACATGAGAGTAACTAGAAATGGCAAGCTCAGCAGAAAGTAGGGATACTGTAATATATGAGTGGTTATTAAAAGCATCAAGAAAAGGAAGTATTTAGAGGAAAATTCTGGATTGAAAGGAATTAAAGTGTCTATTAAGATTATTAATATAACATAGCTGTGGCTCATAGTTCAAATAATCGAGTGTTTCTTGAGGGTGCAATATCCCTTCATTTGCCAGTAGCGCAGAGTTAAGGGGAGAGATTCACTTTACTCCGTGCTTTTTGATATATCTGTGAAGAAATGGAACAAATTCAGCACATTTTTGGACATGTTTTGGTTGGAGATGGAAGACGTGGCACTCAAAATGGCAGAGAATTTAACAGAGAGGCAAGATGAATGGGGTAGATAACCAGTGAAATTATAATTTTATAAAATGGGCTGTAGCTGATAACAAGGGCTTACGTTGTTGGCAGTCACCGATTTGAACAAGCTCTGGAGAAATGAGTAGAAAGTTTCATTAAAAAGAATGGTTTGTGAGATCAGGTAAATAAAGGAGCTGGAATATATTCACAGAATATTCTGAATCGGAAGAGACCCACAAGGATCATCAAAGCTCAGCTCTTCAAATCAGTGGAGTTTGATTTTAATCTCTTGGTTAGTTCTGAATCCCTTTTGGAAAATCCTTAACTGCTGATATATATTAAAGTTGATGCTGATCTATGGTTTTATGTTGATGTGAGACTTTGATACTTCTTGAGAAGTCATAGAAAAACAAATCCATTGCAGAATGTAGTATTGAGATGAATTTTGGGACTAGTAAGGGCCCATATAAAATTTAGACCTGAATTTTCTTTTGTTAGGAAAAAAATAATTGTATTGGAACTGAAATGGCACTAAATTCAGTGAAGAAGATAAATAACTATTTGTATGTGTGCACCTTACAGTTACCCAGAAAAGAGGACAGAGTAACTTATTTTAGACAAGAGAAGAGCTGTCACTAGGAATCTTCAGCAGTAGAAAAAAAACTGCCATTAACAGAAAAATACCCATTCAGCATATGAGGAAAGAATGTAGAGGGCAAAATCCAAGGAGGGAGGAAGGGGAGAGGGCAGAAGGTTTCTGCCCTAAATCCCTCAGTGATCCCCATTCCCACTGAGCCGGGGGGATGGAGGGGATGAAGGGAAGGGCCAACCCCAAGGGCATGATTTCCTTCTTTGTACCTACTGAATGAAAGTGACAGCCTTTTCCCCATGTTTTATTTTTAAGAATCTGCTTCTTTAGAGTAAATACTAGCAATAGTAAATATTAGCATGAATTCTGGTGCAAGTTACAAAATACAATTTACATTCTGAGATAAAATAATTTTCCAATAGTATTCTGAGACTGAAATAGACTGAGCTTGGGACTTAAAGTCCTTTTTGATTGTATTTTTTTTATATTTTATTTTAATCAGTGCTCTTTCTTCCTGTATAGGGAGAGGTTGACTTCTGTGGCATCTGTTACAGGAGTGAAACTATGAATTTCATACATCACTTCCAGCATCTGGGCTTCATGCAGATGTGTGACACCTGAGCTAGGTAAAGAATACATTTAACTGACTTTCTTAATTGCGTTATTTAGGTGCTCAAAGCTATTAATAGAAATGGCTGAAGGATGACTTTTTGATAATATATGGACAAAGATAAATAAATATGGTTGGATGGTGTTAAAAGATAACAACAATGATCATAAATCTGGAAAGTTGAAGAAATTATTGCCCTCAAGAAGAAGAGCTTTTCTGGAAATGCTGGCATCATTATTTTTATTCTGAGAGTTGTTTGTATTCTGTACTGTTAATATAAGAAAGTGAAAACTCCTTCAGGAGAGGCTCCATCTGTGCTGTGTCTCTTACCTGCAGAAGTGGGTATGTGAACAAGCCACATTATCAAACTAGGAATCGATTTCATACTATTCCCACTTTTTCTCCTCCAGCTTTTGATAACTTCAGGGATGTTTCTGATTTCTGGCAGCTGCAGCAGCAGCACTGGCAGCACAGGGAAATGACAGGGACCCCCTGTCACACTGTTCACATCTTCAGACACGAGAGGGACCATTAAAGTTGCAACTGCTCCACACCCGCTGTAGATGTGTCACCTCTTGAACTGCCTGATATGGTGATGGCGTGGGCAATTCAAAAATAGCTGCCCTACCCTGCAACCCCATTTCCAGAGGAGCCATGTTTCCAGAACAGTTTCACTCACTCTCTGCAAATCTCTGCCTTGCTCTCTAATTTAAAAAGATATTCTTTGTGTCTGCCACCTCCCTGCTAAATGTAGATTGTGTGTCAGGGGGCTGACACACAAAAGGCCTCAATCTCTTAAGAAGCTGCCACCAGAACACCTAATAGACTGTCAGTTTGAATGTTTAAATGAGACACAGCAAGGGAAGGAATAATGCTTTTAACAAAAGAGTGGCGGGTAGACCAGGAAAAAACGCTCAGCTCCACTGACAAGGTGACTGGAAATGTAGTACTTGCAGTAGAAGGGAGGTATTGATGAAAGCATCAGTAACAGGTGAAAAATGGTGCTCAGACTTGGCTGCTAATGGGAAATAGAGCAAGCATTTATGGCTGTAGAGAGAAGCAGGTAAGGAGTCAGGCTAGGACTGGCAGATTGGCTCCTTTGTAGGATGCAGTGCTGTCATCTCCCCCGGTGATGAGCGCTACTTTTAAGCTACATCTCTGTATGTAACACAGATTTGGGCATGACTGAGCCCCGAAAATTAGTGTTTGTACATCCTGTTTATGTTTTAAACCATTGCAGGTAGCTACATCTTTGAAACTATCCATGACATTATTTGGATTAGGGATTCAGAACTGAATTCCTGCATGTCAGCAGCATCTCAAATTGCCTCACTCACAGATGGAACATGGAAGGATAGAAATTGCAGGAGTTTTGCTCTGTGTTGTGCAAGTGATGCATTTAAACACTGCCACTATGAAAGCACATTTACTTTGGTGCACACTCTTCTGCTTTCTTCAAGAAAGATGGAAAGAAGAGCTCTGTTCCTTCCTGTGAAAGTAAGATAACTTCCTGGTGTTTGGATTTGTTCCATGATGATCTTCCATAGAAATTTGTCTGTCTTTTCAAAATTGAGTGATGCAAAAAAGAAGCCATTACAAGGCAGTCACTGTCTCTTTCTTCCTCCCTAGCCCTGACTGCTGGATCTGCTCATGCCCTTGGCTACCTGTTTTGCTGATAATTTTCCAGTTAACAGGTGGCCAGTCCTATGTTGCTGAATGTTATTAAATAAATGGTTTTCCAGATGGCTGTAATATTGTGTCTTTAAATAAAAGTACACAAGCTTAGTGTCAGCATCTTATTTATGGAATGCTTTTGGCTCCTGAACTGCTTGTTGAAATTGTTGTGAGCCATTTGGTCACTGAGAAGTAATTGTGTATTACTGTAGACAACAAGCTGTTTGCATTAATTAGCAATCAAAGCATATTGCCAAATGGAGAATAACATGTCTTTGACATCTCTGCAGATCCTGGTAACTGAAGCAGTGCAAAACCCATGGACTGTCCTTTGCTGCATGTTTATGGTGTGAACTTCCACTCCATCTGCCCATTCAGTCACCTGCAACCCACCAGGGACACAGCTGGTAGAAATAAAGGCTAAGGTAGGAGAAACTGCGTGTGAAGGTACAAGGGAATGTGTACAAAGACATTGTTTTCTGCAGCAAAAGTAACTTCTGTGATCATTTCCTGTGGCTTCCACACATGGGAAGTGGTGAACGTTGTCTTGCTCACGTGTGCTGTTTTCACCAGCTAAGGAAGAGCTGTAGTAAGCTGATCACAGGTACCTTGAAGCAGCCTCAGGGAAGCCCAGAACAGCGTGGCAGAAGGACAGCCTTCTGAACACAGCACAGTAATCCACCCTGGCTGAGGCAGTGGTGGCCCAGATCTCATGGCATTAACCTCAGAAAGAATTCTAGCCAGTCTCTGTCTCTGCCATTGTACTTCTGAAGGCATAGGAGTTAGAACTATTTGTCTCTGGACAGCAATGCCTCCACAGAAGCACATCTGGATGTTGGAGGTGTCCTTGGCTAAGCAGCTAGATAGGATATACTTCTATCCTGTTTTGTTGGTTTTTGGGGGGTTTTTTTGTTAAAAATAGTTAAAAGATCATTAAAGGATGGGAAAAACTGCGAGACATCAGGAACTTTGTTCCATGTGGAAAAAAACCAGTGAAGATAAAAAAGATATCCCTATAGAATTGACACTAAAAGTAATGCTGTGGGGGTTTTCCTCTTTAACCAGTCAACTTCCACCTTCTCTTGTAAAGTAGTAATATGATACAGTATCAGCTGCATCCTAAACAGCAGTTGTTATGATATACACTCAGAAAACCTGGAGATTCATAGTATTTCCTGTGTAGCACTGTTCTTCTTCCTCAAGGCGTTTTGAAAATGTTCTCCTTAGTAGGAAAGTTTTGTGTTAAAAATTAGGAGTAAAGAACCCGGAGTAGTCTGGACCCAGAGGCAAAAACATTCATAGGGAGAGTGGGAGCTGTGGGTTTAAAGTTTTAGAACTCTTGCTGTTCCCACTCTACCTTGTTTGGGAGTCTCAGCTTGATTGTTGATAACCTGTGAAGCCTTTGTTGACAAAGGTGGTCAGGATTTGCATGTTTTGGGGAAAAATTAACTGCGTGCTGCATCCATTTGTCTTTTAAAATCAAATTAACTGTATAAGCATAAGGTGGTTTAAAGAATTACCTTCCTGGACCTAAGGAAGTAAGTGCATGTGTCCCTGAACACTCTTGTGCTGCTGTGGTGGATTGGGATAATTTCCTGTGTGTGTTTTGTGTTTTAAGACCAGTTGTGACTCCAGTGTGCAGATTTGTACCCCCTGAGCTGGGAAATGTGGGTGTTGGAAATGCAGCAGTGGTTCCTGCCTCTGCTTTCGTGTTGTGTAGAGAGCAAAGGCACGATGGGAGACAGGAAGGGAAAACACATTCAAGTGCAGGTCAAGTGCTTCGCATTTTGACTTTTTTTGCAGGACTGCTTGTACTGGTAAATGCATTTATTCATTTATTCATTCATGTGCTTAAGAATTAGAGATGTTTGCTACTAAAATGCCAGGTTCTCTGAGTTATTAAGCACAGTATAATGAACCCTTTGCAGAAAATAACTAGAATGTGATCTATGTCTGCAGAGGAGGGAAAGGAGCAAAACACATTAAAAAATAAATTAATGTAATGCAAAATAACCTTAGTTCCACTGCACAGAAATTTATAATTGCACTGATATTGTTAAGCTGCTCTTCCAGAAGATGCTGCACATTCTGTGCAGAAGTAGAGCATGGTGATGAGTGTCATTCAAAATTAGGATCTTTCATATTCAGAGTGTTTCACACACACATTTGGCATGTAGAAGTAGCGACATTTCAATGAAGCAAGATATCATCTAGACAGGAACTCTTAACAAACAATTCCCACCAGGGGCTTGGGGATGTAGATTTCTAGTGCTTCTGGGTTTTGGCTTTCTTATTTCATTTTTTCTTCTCTAAGATGTATTGCTTTTTGTTTACTATGAAAAGGCAGTGCACTGACATAATCTTTTAGGATCTCATTCGTGCTTCCCGGGTTACACTGCAGGTCAGGGCTGCATTCTCAGCTCCTAGTGGCTTGATATGAATAAATTGATTTTGAAATAACTAAATAAATTTCTGTGATAGGATAAGCAAAGATAAAGCTCTTCACCAAAAGGTTCAAAGCTAGCATAATTGGCACAATAAATAAATAAGAAAAATCTCTTTTCTGTCTTTCAGAATAGCATCTCTCACACAATGTTTTTCACAGCTGCAGAGTTCACTGGTCTTGGCCATATGTGACTTACCCAGTTGAGACTTGTGACTCCTTCCTAGAGTTTCCAGGGGAAATGGATGTCCTGTGTGCTCCCTAAGGAAAATGTAACTGAGCAGAGGGACAGAGGGGATCATCTGAGGGGACTGTGTGCCAACAGTGCATACACTTGAAAGAGAATCATGGATCCAGGCAGCTCTCTTGCCTGTACAAAGCCCTGTGTAAGCCTTGGAGTCGAAGCAGGAGGTTGGGGAAGTGCGAGAGAGGCAGCTGAGCAGCTCCTCACTGCAGGGGCTGCAAAACGAGGGACGAGCTGCAGGAGTGGCAGGCACAAAGGGAGGGCACTGGAGGGGCAGCGTGGCTGACCTGGGTCTCAGCACTGGCTGGGGCTGCTGAGTTTGAGGAGCTGGAGCAGTGCAGCCTGGCCCTGGGTGAGGAGCAGCCCTGGGATGTTGGTGTGGGGGTAGGATCAGGCTGTGTGCAGTCCTGCTGCACCACAGACACTGCTCTTGGCAGCAGCCTGGGCTAGCTGTGCCCTGGTGCCTGGGCAAGGCATCCTCCACCTGGGCCTCGGCAAGAAGAGGGGTTCGGGGATTTTTTGTTGTGTTAAAAAAAGGTTTGCCTTCTGTTATTTTGCAAAACTCATCGGACACTTTCAGAATGTCTTGATTTGCTCTATTTCTTCTGTATTATGACCTGAATTAAAGGGGACGGGGAGTGAAAAAAATGGTTTTTAAAAAAGCTCCCATAGTAAGTAACTGGACTTCTAATTTTGGTCAAAGCAAAAGTTTTGTGTTGTGTTTCACTAAATTTGACTGCACTCCTTTTTTCTAAAGCCATGTTTATTTGCATCGAGGCTGAGTTGTGAAGGGGGAAGGTGTGCCTGCGAATTAAATTGAACAAGATGCTTTCAGCTTGCCTGGCTTTGATTACTTGTCAGGAAGCACCGTTGCTCTGTTACTGAACCTGTTAGTCTTGTGCAGTTCTGCTTTTCCTCAGAAAACCCATCAGATGTATTCACATGTCCCCTTGGACCAAAGCCCCAGAACGAGGCAGGGGTGCCCCTGCTACCTCTGGTACTGCAAAGTGGTCGCAGTTTTGCTTTTGAAGCTGGAATGATATTTTATTCTTGTGTCAGTGTAGTGTGTTAATCCCATATAAATCTTCTTGGTATGGTTCCTCAGACATGAAGACTTAGCCTTAAAAAATTCATTTAATAGTTATTTCATAAAACCAATGCCTGCGTACTTTTGTTCCCCTTTGTGTTTTCCTTGTCACGCTTCATTGAGGTGAAAACAATTTATTTGCTTCTCTTGCCAGGATATGTCTATCTGACAGTGAAAATAAGATGTCATTTTCAGTGTCTCATCTGATCAACAACATAGACAGCCATCAACAAAATATTTACATTTTTCAGTGATGATTATGGATGAGAATGCATAAATCAAGGTTGTTTTACATTTTATAATCTAAATTGATTCTGAAGTTTTGTTAGGACTGGAAAGTGCCAAAATGATTCAGTGAACTCTAAGCATGGCAGTAACTATTGAAAACAGTCAAAATCAGGGCTATTCCTCCTTATATTAATTTATTTTCACTGGTTTTCAGTTCATTCTTGCTGGTAGCTCCCATTGATATTGGGTGTAAAAGAAGGTAAAATGTTCCAGTTATCGTGGGCTTGTTTCTAACTTTTTTGCTTATAATGTAAATTTCTGCAGTGGGCATGTCACCAGAGATTTGCTAATAGGCAAAGTTAAATCTGCTTCTAATTTTCCAACTTTTTTTTTTTAATGTCTAGCCAATTTATATATTAGCTACAGTTTTGCATTTATCTGTAATTTCCAGTAAGCTAGGTCATGCTCTTAATTCTTTCATCTGATATCTTCTTGCCTCCTAAATACTCTGAACACTTTTATTTGAGACCAAGTGTCTCTTTAGACGTAAACTCTGCCAGTTATTGAGTCACTAGACACTTGTGAGAACTTTGGTGGTTGCAATGCTGTCAGCTGCCTTTAAACTTTATATATGCTTTTGTAATTATCTCCTGTGTTCTCACAGGTGTTCTAATAGCATCCTTAAAGCCTCAGGTCCTTTTTTAATGACCTCTGCAGACATAATTGTAGAATGGTCGAAAAGAACATAGTAAAAGAAAGTTAAATACCTTATAGAAGTCTTTACAATTCTTTAGGGATCATTCAGTCACCACCTGACAAGCCAGCTCAGTTTTTCAGCTGGGGGGATGGAAGTTCTTTCCCACAGTGGAAAAGTGCAGTTTTCAAGCACAGCTGCCGTGGTGGGGATGTGGTGCAGTGACCACAGCCACTAAGGAGTGCCCATCCATCACTTGACACACTAACTGTTGGTCTTGCAGGGGTTATAGAAAAGCAAACCAAGGTGGGCAAAAGTAATTCTTTTATGCATTAAAAGTGCTGGTTTAAGTTTCACTTCTCTTGTTTGGATTTTTACCCTCTGTTTTGATGCCTGAGTTGAAAGTGTTGTGCAAACAGGGAGCCAAGGCAGAACAGCAGCTCCTTGTTCCTGCTGCTGGGAAAGCCCAGGTGATGCAGTTACTCTGCTGCTGAATCCATGAGCAACCCATGATGTAGATGGAAGGTCCCACTCCAGTGTCACTTTGGTAATTCTGCTCATCTCTGCTTTATACACCCAAGGCAGTGGGCTGAGACTGGCATGGGTTTGGAGCAGCTTCATGGATGCAGATGTCCACCTGCATAAATGGATCCCAGCTTGGTTTCCTTAAATGTTTCCAGTGTTTCTCAGAAAGAGCATGGCCTCTATTCTCCCAGATGCTCTAAAATGCTTTGGGTATTGTTTTAGCACCTCTTCTGAACACAGAACCTTTCCTACACTGAAGACTTAGAAAGCAGGTACATGGCATCTGAATCTGGAATTCCCAGTATCCAAATAAATGGTAAGGCACAGTGAGCAGAAAAGTGCTACTTTTTGAAGGCAGCAGGCTTATATACAGCATGAAATTAAGTATTAAACACTTTTCCAGGTTGGTGACCTTTTACACTGGGGAGGGAGGATGTAAAACCTGACATTTTTTCGCTGATCACGTTTCACAAGAATAAAAAAAACCCACCTTTAATCAGTGGGTGATAAATTCTCTTTTTTGGTTTTGAAATATTCTACAACTGATTACACACACTAAATTAGAAAAATTGCCACAGACTCATAATGACGGGATTTATCTGAAATTATGTAAAATTGGTTTCAGTATTTTTTTAGAAAAAAAAAGAGGTTGTATAAAAGTTTAATTGTCTTTAGGTAGGAGTGAGTTGCTCCTCAGAATGGGTAATTGTACCTGATAGCCATTGTTAAGGAAAGAGAAAATGCCTCCAGTGCCTTTTGGTCCCGTTTTTCCCTTCCAATATGCCCCCTCAATGCTTCCTTTTCCAGCCAGAGCTGTGTTTAGCATGGAAACACAGCCACAGGACCAGGATGCCCAACATGTGTCAGTTTTGTAAAGTGTGTAATTCATGAGCTGTGCTGAAACCCAAGTTGTTGAAGGGCATAAACACAGAGAGCTAATATTCTTCTGGCAAATCCAAAGTTATTTTGATATAAGACAACTTCTGGCAGGTTACCTTCTGTCCTTCCTGCAGTAAAATAATGGCTTTTGTCACTTGTTTTTAATTTCAAACTGATGTGCTGGAAGTATCTATTTCAAAGATGAAGGAGAAGTAAGACAAAAAGAGATTGTTACTTTCCCCAAATCAGTTTGATTTCTGTCATTACAAAACAATACCTTTCCAGGAGATGTCTTTGAACGCCAGCCAGCACCGTGACAGATAACTTATAGCTGCTCTGATTATTCATGCAGATATCAGCAGGTTATTCCAAAAGGGCTTTATTTCATATTGTTAAAGCTATTCTCTAAAAGAAACAGTAATCTTTCTGATGAGCACGGGGAACAATTTCTTCAATACCAGTCCAATTTATTTGGACCCTCTGATTGGTGCTTTCAGCGAAATCTCTAAGCACAATATTAATTATTCATTAAGGTACTTGAAGGGAGAATATTTGCATAGCCATACTGTCAAAATTGATGAGGCTTTGCGTATGCACCGTAGGAATAGCTTTCAACTTAGTGCTAAAACTAGAGATGATACTAATAAAATTGTTAAAAAAAATTATCTAAAAAGCCAACAATAATTTGAACTTTCTCATAACCACAGAACATTTATTTTTATAGCACCCACGTGTCCTATTGAGAGATCATGAAAATATTCTTTCTACAGCTGGTCATGTGGGCATAGAATAAAAAAAAAATCCTCAAGAACCTTTGTGTAATAAAAGGTCATAATGGGGATAATAGATAGTAAAAAGGGAGAAAGAGGTTTTCTGTGAGTGGGAGGAAAGAGTAAGCCTGACATTTAATGTACTTATCTCCACTTGGAAACACACAGGCTGTGTTTATGGAAAATTGTAGTGTTCTGTCCTTAAATGCATGGATGGGCAGAGGGTCATCTGCTTACTGAGAGGCTGGGATGCTCCTCTTTGTGTGTGCATGTTAAGGTGCAGTTAGTTCTGAAATGTTAAATTAAAAAAAAAATCAAAACATTTAAATTCAGCCTTTTTTTAAAAACAGTAAAAATTGAAAAAGAACCTGGTGATTGGGAAAGCTGCAAAGTGGCTGCAGTTCCCTCAGCTCTTTTGCAGATGAGGGAACCAGGCTGGAACGTGTTTGAGCTTTTAATCATCCCTCATTCCTTTCTCCCAGACCCTGAGCTGTGCAGGGGAGAAGCTCTTGCTTTACACCACACAGAAAATGCAGTGACTTCAGCAGCTTGTGCCCGAGTCTCGTTATTTGCATTGACTTTCTCAGTCTCCAGTCCCAGTAAGGCTGTGAAACACAGCCTGCTTCTGACCTGGCATCCTCGTTAGCAGGGAAGGAGGGAACGTTCCAAGTTCTCAAACTTGGGGCAGCAGTGCCGTCAGTTTTGGTAAACATTGAACTGGAATTGGTTAGTTTGTCAAAAAAGCAGACTTACAGCTCCTGAATCAGGTGGCTGAAACTCTGATAGGAGAGGTGAATTTCCTCTCACGAGGATATAATAACTCTTGTGGGATTATCTTTCAGAAGGTACTGAGGGACATACAGGGAAAATTCTTGCTGGGAATGTCAGCAGGGGATCAAAAGCAGTATAGACCATTTTCATTTATTGCACATTTGGTTTAATTCTATTTCTAATCTTCTTTCAACACCTTTTGAAAAATAGTAAATTTACAATATTAAAACCATTTGAAAGCTAGACTATGGTTCAGTTTCAGTGCAATTCTGCTGAATCTAAAAATGTTTGAATAGAGCAGAAAACTAGTTTTAGTGTAGATTTATTGAGAAACCATTATAATGTAAACTGAAATATTGCCAAATCAAGTGCCTTTTCATCATAAAAATGAAATAAATTAAACAGAAAATAATATGCATAGGTAATTTTGTAATTCAGAAGCACACCCAGAAATTCAAGTGATCCGTATTTGAGTGTCACAGGGATTTTTAACTCCAATTTGTTGTGTCTCAGAAGCTGCAGAGAAAATATATTTGGTGATGCACTGATGATACAAGGTTTGGAAATGTCTTAGCATGCCAAGATACAAAAGATACTGCAGGTAATGAAGGAGGTCATCTTTAATTTCAAGTCTTTTTCTTTTGTACATGAGTAAAATGTTTTTAGTCTCACAGAAGGAATTTGGATGTTTAATTTGCATTGTAACTAAGGGCAATTCAGCATCCCGATCTCCTGAGAGTCTTTGAAAATATGATAATCTTACCTAAAATCTCATTTGCTTTGTTTTTACCTTTAACGGTTCTATACACAACCTGAGCATTATTAAAATGCCCTTTAAAACGAGCCTGAAAATATTGGGATTCCATTTTGAAACAAGGGCTGAATATAATTGAAGGCATTAGGAGAGGGAAAGACTGTAATGAATGGCAGAAAAGGCATATGTGCTAGTCCTGAGCTGGAGTCGGAGGCACCTAACAATGGGATTGGAAAAATGCAGTCCTACATTATAAGAGAATATGAATTTCATCAGTATTCATAACATATGTTGATATTCCATCAGTGAAACGCTGCCGTAAGCATCAGCCCATTTGCATGCAGAGCAATGCTCTCTTAAATAGGAAAATAAATGAGGACTTAGTCCTGATATGGGGAGTGCTTTGGACTATTTCCTTACACTGAAAATTCAGCAGCCTTGGTACGACTGCTGATTTCTGAATTTTTAAAGACATAACCATGAGTTATTAGAAGTAACCACAACTGAAACCAAAATAAATATTTCAAGGCAGTTTTGATAAGCATTTGGGATTTCATCTGAATGTAGAGTAAGACCTCAAAGTTGTTGCACTTCATGCCCTCTTTTGCTTTCCCCCACTCATTTCTCTCGATGTAGTCTTTAGAAAACATGTCCCACAAGATAGAGCAAACTGTCCACAACATCCAAAATGTTTTAGATTGCCTGGACTTGGTTTGGACAACTTAAGCTGAATTTTCCTCTGTGATTCACACGAATTGAAATGTACAAACCAGCCGCATTTCTGCTGCTCGTACAGGCAGTGCTGCCTACACGTCCATGCATTTCTGAAAAGAAACTGGGTTTTTTTCACATTTCTTCATACTTATTTTGCTTTTATGTGTGTATTTTTTTGTGGCTAAACCATACCAATATCTCAGACTGGGTGCAGACATAAGGGCAGGGTCATCCTTAACCTGCCCTCCGTCAACACTTTAAGATCGATGGCCAGGAGTTGAAGGCTGTGGTTGCTACACTCCCTAAGAGTGTACTTTAAAATTCAGGCTGAGCTTAGCCTGCAGAGCTGGTTTCACCTATTGAATGATCTCCAGCCACTTCGGCTGAAATTGAATCTGACATCAAAAGTCACCCAGATGCCCATTAGGTAATAGGAAAGTGTGAACTGAGTTTCCCAGAGAGCCAAAGACACATGCCTACACACAGGTCTGTCCTTTAAGTTTAATAAGATGGTGTATTAGGATAAAATTCTCCAGAGGTATCTAAAGACATGCCTGTAATAGTAGTGAGCAGCAATTTCGATGTTCCCTTTTGACTGTGTAATAGAAAAAGCCATAAAACTGGTGTAATTTAACAGAGAAAAGGAATCAGTGCACTTTTGCACATTGTTGTTCATTCCACTTAATAGAGTGCACCTAATGGGCAGCAGATGAGCTGAGGACATGAGTATTATCCTTTAGTGAGACATTTTGTTGAAAATAATTCAGCTTCTGTTAAAATAGTGTCTATTTGCTTTAATATGGTTTTCCCTTGGGAAGATTAAGTACATAACTTTTTTTTAACTGGTGAAGTTAATGATTGTGTGTATGGCATGAAAGAGTTCTAAATTCTGTTATCAGTCTCAGCAAAACAGGGATGATTTGACGTGAGAGCAGTTGGATATTTCTGTACAATTCTATACTGTATCTCCAAAGCCTACGCTCAAAACTGGAACTTCAGAAGAGGAAATCTCCACAGTCATGGAAATGATGTGAATTTTGGAACATCCCCGTGTTTTGTAGTCATGGTTTGGTGAAATGTCAGTGTCCAGAAGAGTAAACATTCTGGATCATAGCATCATTAAGACTGGAAAAACCTCCAAGACTGTCAAGTTCAACTTTCAAGTGAAAACCACCATCCCCACTCAACTGTGGTGGTTCAGTGGGTGTGGTGAACCCACAGCTGGGCATGAAGAAGCCACAGAGACTTGTCCTACCTGACTGTGTCTGTTTGTCCTTCCACCTTTCTTCTGAAATATCTTTTCCAAAGACAGATCGCTTCCCACACTCCCTCCAATGACCCCCACATTGGGGATCATACAACCAAACTTTAGAATATTGCTACTGCTTTAATTTGTAGATAATTTTCAAAATTAGCTGTAGCCCTGGGTATGCTTCAAATCTAAATTCTCATTTAAATTTTTCTCTGGATCTCTACTGCCTCCTTGACATAACCACCAACTGTGGCTCGAATGTTTAATGTTTAAAACTACTTTGATTTGAGAGAAAAACATGTGAAACTTTAGGAGGAAATACCTGCACTTAGCAAGGATTTCCTTTTTAAAACAAAAGATTTTCATTTAAATAAATCTGGAAGAAAATATGTCTGGGTAGACTGTACTCTGCTATTTCCGCTGAGGATATAGTGGTCATGATAATTAACAAAGAGTAACCAAAGCCAGAGGAGTTAACTCCTGGAAATAGCATGGTGAGTTTTCAGACAGATGCTTGGGAGCTGCTGGAAAAAATGAAAGGTTAAAATAGTCGGGTTTGCAGCTCCAACAGTCAGCATTTGCTTCCAGATGACCTACGCTTGCAAAACTATCCTATTTTGCCTTTCTCTTAGCAGAAGCTGAATAAAAGCACACATTATTTAACTGAATGTTCAGGAGAGCTTGGTTGTGATCTTTTAAATGAGCTTTTTCATCAAAAGAATCTGAGTTACATCCTGAAAGCATGTTCCCTTAATAACTTTGAGTAATGGTGCTGCTGTGATGGACTCTGCTGATGGCTGAATCTATCTCGATGCTGTTCCCAAAGCCAGTGCTGCTTTGGAACGTTCAGATAACATTTCCATGGCCAATTGACTTTATGCCATGATGCAGTATCAAGTTAAATAGGTTAATTATCTCCTTCCTTTATTGTTATTGCTTTACAACAAGTACTTATCAGTATTTGAACAGAAGGGTATTAAAAGTCACAAATGCAGCTAGGAGTCGAAATATAGGTGGGAAAATAATCTTCAGGAAGGGTTCTCTTGTTTTCAGTGCTGACTGGTGGTCCCAAATAGAGTTTATCTAAAAGTCATCTTTAATGCTGCTGACTCGAAGACGGTCCCTGTGGTTTGGTACATGTGCAGCAGCAGCATGGTGGTGTTTCAAGAGACTGTTCTACTGGTTCTCAAAAATGCTTAAGGCAGTGTCAGTTCTTTTATATTCTTCAATCCACACTCTCTCTGCAGGTTATCTGTACCCTGTCTCTTTTGTAAACCAACAATCAGTGCTGTAAAATCTTTATTACCAGCAAAGCACTGGAGCAAGTCCTCTTAAATACCTGCATCTCCACAAGATACCCATGATACTATCTCCGTTCCAGCTGAGCTCTTGGACAGAACATAGGAAGCTGGAAGATGAAGTATTTATGTCTCCTTGTTCTTAAAACAGACAAATTAGCTACAGCTATTTTGCTATCCCGTGATAGACAGCCATGGGTTCTTTGAGTTCCTGCTGTCCTATGTCTGATGTGTCAAGAAAATGTCTTTCTCATTGTGTTGATCATGAGTCCTCAGTCATAGACACATTCATTGCCAGGATATCTCAGTATTTAGTCTCTGAATTTTGTTTGTTTGGGTTTTTTTCTTTCTTTCCAATCCAGTAGGAATCTATTCTTGATTGGCTACAGATTAAGAATTAAACACTGTGCAGTTTGACTTCCCTCTGTAGGATGCTCTGAATTCCAGAGCAGTACTTTCTTCTAGAGTACACTTCAGATTGAGCAATGGAGAAATATCCCTTCATCCTGCAGCTGGAACTGTAGCTTTTCATGACTTTGTAAGTCTCCATGTGGTAGGAAAATATGTTCTAACTGGTGGACTGCTCACATCTTTGGCCACCTGGGTGTGGGCAATGCACAGAAACATGAACATTTTCCTAGCAAGGTGCTCATTACTTTGAAGAATATTCTTTGCCATTAAGATTTACAAACTTAATGTTTCTCTGTAATAAGCAAAGAAATAATTTTATATATATTTCTGTATAATCCTTCATGGCAGTATTTGCATACAGACAATGTTTTATGCTTAACGTGCAGTTAGGAGAGATGGTATCTGCATGAAATCTATATTTACAATAAATTTAAGATGTGCTTCTCTGAATATTTCTTTCTGTGCATCAGTTGGTATATTTTCTTCATGTATATTAGGGAGGTTTTTCAGTGGTGTGATCAAAATTTGCTGAACTGTGGTTTATAGCAGACAATTAACAGCTGTTAAATAGGATTATTGCAGGCTGTTATCTTCACGTAGCATCAATTCAAATGCTAATTTTGCTCAATTTACTTCTCATAAGGCCACCCTACTGCCAGGTACACTGTATTCATGATGAATGACAAAATGTATCTGGAAAGAGTGTAATCTGTATCAGCAGATTTCATGTCCTGGTTTGCAGCTAATTGACACAGGTCAGAATTCACGAGTGGAGTGGGATGCCTGAGGAAGAGGCACAATCAGGCTTAGCCCAACATTTTCTTGGGGGTTTTTGTGATTATAAATACAATTGTGGTGATGAAAATGAATAATGCTTTTCACTTTGATTTTTTCACCTCTTGAAGAATGCAATTCATGCTGAGGGATGTGGTAGGAGTCACCCGTGGGTGATGTGTTGTCTCTAAATGGTGCACAGTGAACAACTGTGGTTTGGAATTCAAAGTACACACCTTTTTCATGCAAAGTTAACTATCATTTCCTCCTATCAACCTTTTCCTCCTCTCATCTTTCAGGTATGGCTTCACAGTAGAGGCTTCCCTCTTTTCAGGTTAACTTCAGGATGCAATAAGTTTTTGAGCTTTGCTGTTGGGATGATGTTGTCATGGGAAGATAATATTGTCCTTCCTGCCCTTTACCATCTATTTCCACTGCCAGCCTTTGGCTGACATGAATTAAGCTCTGATTTGTCATTAAATCCTGTTTCATCTTTGCAGCTGCTCCGTGTAATCCCTTGGTACCCACCCTGCAGCTTGGCACTGGGTCTTTGGACGCTTCTGCACAAGAGAGTCCTGGGTGTTTTAAAGGAGAGTTTGCTAATTCTGTGCAGAAATATTGTACATAAACACTTCTTATTCTTCCCACCAATGCTTATGAAAACAGCAAGAAACTTTTAAAGGTATTTCTGTTAGGTTTGAATTCTGTGCTGCTGTCCCTGTTGTTGGGCACATTTATACATTTATGGATTAGTTAATACTTTCAAATGCTGCATGAGGACAGTTTTAATTACTCTCTGATTAGGAATGAAAGAAAGAAAAAGATTGTCTTGTGCTTTCAGTTTTACTGTTGGCTCACAATGTCTTTTGTATTTCAACAAAGGAATTGTATGAAGTAGTAAGTTTACTGCTACTGCAGTGACAGGACGTGTAATAAAATAGCAGATATATTTTATTCAGTCTAATTATTTATCTGGCCAGCAATTTGTAAGGTATATTCTATATACCTTGCATATTCTACAGTTAAATTTCAGACTTGGCTTTCCAACTAAATCCTTAACAATAGTGTTATATTAAGTGAAAATATTAAACCTAATTTAATTTTTCATAGTCCTGTATAGCCCAGAGATTCAGAAAAATACAGCAATAATCCTTCATGTAATGCATCTCAGATTCTTCCTAAGTTTTATTTAAGTGGGTTACAACAGGGGAAATTAAGAGCCTCTCTTGATAAAATAATAATAAAAATGGAATGAAGTATCACTGGAAAGCGTCGGCCATCTCCAGTTTAAATAAACGTAATCAATCATGTCAGCATGACATTTTCTTCATCAAATAGGCAGCAATGTGTTGTTCTTAATTACATCCAGACTTGTAACATAGGAAAATTAATGACTAAGGGATTAGAATTGCTATTAACGCTCAGAAGGACTTATTAGGATGAAGGGTTTAAAACCTTCTTGTTTTCATATGGGTCGATATTTATTGTGGTCTTCTGCCAGCGTGTCTTACACTTGCATTACAAACGTTACAGTGTTCATCCATTTTCAGGACAATGATAAAGTAGAACTTACATTGTTTTGTGGGCTTTCAACAGTTAAGAACCGAAACAGAACACAGGGTGATGAATATATGGCTGTCTGACTATTAGCTACTATAAAAGGAATATATTCGATGAAGAATTTTGCAGAAATAAATTTTGTTTCTCACTTGCTCAGCAGAGTAACAAACAATTATGTTAAGTAAAAATTATTCTTAAGTAATCTGTAGTTTATGGTACATAAATAATCATATGTTTTAGGATTATGCCACTTGTTAGCCATAAGAGGTAGGTAAATCATTATTAAACCATCAATTTTCTGATAAATTGAGCCCGTTTTCTATTCATGAAATATCCAAGCAGACTTAGAGTGTTCATAATTATTTGAAAACCACTTCCTTCCCTCTGTATTGATTGTAAGTATTTGCTTTATTTTGAAACTGTTTTGCTCATAACAAGTTATGCTAAGAGCTATGGTAAAGCTCACTTATTTTCCGTGGCTGGCAGAAGACAGAAACCTTTTACACTAATGAGGAGCAAAATTGTTGCTAAAGACAGATAGCCGTGTTCCTCTCAAAGTTCCCTGTTCCTGTCTGAAATCCAAAATGAAGAATAGCTACTCCCCAACATGTTTGGAACCAAAACTGACATCTGCACTCCTGGCAAAACAAATACGTCAAAGTTCAGGTACAGCTGAAAAGGAAAATGTTTCAGGACTGACCAGAAGACTTGCAGATAGTTAATCAGTCTGGCTGTTAGCTCCATGGGGCGGATTAATGTTCCCTTTGAAGTAATCTGAACTTTAATTTCAGAGAAATCTTTGGAAACGGAGCCTCTGGAGTGGCTCATGGCCTGATCAAGTGTGTCTTGGAGATGACAGAAGTGCTGCAGAGACCTTTGGCAAAGGCTGTGTTTGGAGCAGTAGCACGTGGCACTTATCCCATCTTGACACACGCAAAAATAGCGGGTTTGGAATGGTTTGTTCTTGTGCCTTTATGAGTGAAATCTTGCCCACAGTTGCTTTTGGAGCTCAGTGCAAAATTCAGATGAAAAATTAAGGGCCTGGAGCCTGCCTTCAAATGTTTGTGCATCAGTCCCCTTGGCTTGGTAGCCTTTGAAACTCTATCCTTTCTTAAAATGCAAATCAGACTTTATTACTGGGATAAGCAGATAAACTCTCGCAGCAAAGACTTGCAGAGAAAATACTGTGTGTTTTAGCATTACCAAAAGCTCTAAAGCCTTTCTGAACCAATGGAGAAAGTAATAAATACAGCTCTGCAAAGCTTTAGCTGCCTCTTCAGTCTGCAAGCAGACACCTTTCCCTCAGACAAGCAGTGGAGATGCGGTGCAAACAAGTTCGTGCTCAGCCCTGCATCCCTTGGTGGCTGAGAGCTGGAGCTGTGCCCCAGACAAAACAGGTGGGGGGTGAGGGAGTCATCTTTTGATCTGCACTAATCAGAAGAGCAGCAATGGGATTCTGTCAGCATTAATTGTGAGAGTAATTAGAAACGTTACATTCTGTGTCTGCGTTAGGTGGGGCACAGCCCAGTGTGGAAATACCACTGGAATTGTGGTGAGGGTACTGAGACACAGGGGAGGAGCAATGCTGGCAGTGAGGGCATCAGAAAAGCCACTTGAAATCTGGCTTCATCTTATTTTCTGACCCACGTAATTTGAAAAATAATAATAATAAAAAGTAAAATAGTAAAATGCAGGTTTTTAGTATGTAATTAATGGGAATGCTTAGTGTTTTCAGAACAGTGATTGTTTCCATTACGTGTTCATACAGATCTGGAAAAAGTCAGGGTCATGTTACTGTACTATCAAAATGAGAAGTCATTCTTTGTTAGAGACACTAAACAGAATCCTTGAAAGGATGCATATTGCATGTTGTAGTGATAGCTGGCAGAGCAGAGATTAAGGATGAAATTCCAACTTGGTGACTTTATTGTCAAAGCTCTCAGTGATTTCAAGGTGGCCGAGATTTCAGTCTGCATATTTCAAAGCGTCCTGAAGAGCACCTCAGACTGTTATCAGTAAAGTGACAGTGGTGTTTATCTGTCCTGTTGGGGAAGGAAGGCCACAGACACAATTGCTTTTATTTGTGTTTGTGTGATAAAAGTGCATATTGTGCAGATGAGTAATTACTAAGATTAATCAATTTATCCTTGTTTCTTATACAAACGATTCTTCTTCTGTGTTTGGGAGGGAGTGCAGAATTCAAATCAGAAGTGAAATTAAATAAGAAAGGACATTATTTGACTGCAATCATAGTAAAAACACACCATAATTTATGAGCAAAGCATCTCTGTGCCAGGTTCTGGGCCATTTGTATTGATATTCGTGAATAAAGTGGAGTTGATATGGCAGCATAACAATCATGTAGTATATACATGCAGGCTCATGCTTATTTTGAAAACAGCCAATAAAAAATAATGGAGCAGTAAAAAAGTATTTTTTCTTGGTTAAAGAATTTTATAATAACGATATTTGTAAGTGGATTTGTCTGGTTGTATGCTGTTTGGGGATGTTGGATAATGTGGAGACATTTTGTTTAGGAAAACTTTCCTCTTTACCAGAAATTATCCTAAAAGCTGAACAACAGACACCTGCCCCCAACACATCCAGAAGATCTTATCAACATTATTTATTTGCTGTACCTATGGCTCTTGTTCTGTATGTGTTGAGCATCAGTTTGGAGTCAGAAATGCAGGGTTCCTCCCCAGGGCTCCGGGCTCTGCGTGCAGGACTGGAGGGTGCTGGTGCCAGGCAGTGCCTGTTGCTGTGAACGCTGGGCTCACCCGAGGGGTTCTGCTGTCAGCACAGACCTCCACACTTCTCTGTTCCCAGGTGTTTTTCAGAGGCTACTGAATGTAAGCCAACAAGATTTAAATCACTCTAACTTTTAAAAATTACTCACAGAGGTGTCTGATCTCTGGGCAGCCCCTTGACTGGTTTTTGAGAGATATTGCAGGAGCCAGGTTGGAATTTGAACTCTGAGCTATCATCTCTTCGGAGTTTAGTATTGCTACAACAGCACAGAGAAAGGAAATAATATTAGAAAAACAGGAATTGGAAACAAGAATGCACTGGAACATGTAAAGCATAACTTGTAAGTGGTATTGTGGGTTTTTCTCTTCCTCCTGGCTGTATTCACAGCCGACAGAGCAAATGCCATATGGGAGGATCAGCAGTGGCTCACACGGCATTGGACGGAGCTGGTGTGCCAGTGCCAGATGATGTATTTGCTATTTATGTAGTCAACAGACAGTTCTAGGAAGCTTCTAAAGTGGTTCAGAGACAAAGAAAGATTTGTCACTGACAATCAGTGTCTTATGTAGCAGCTTCAGAGCTGGGCCAAATGGACTAACCTCATTCATTCCTTTCAGAGTCTTAATATTAGTTTGTCGGAAAGTATAAACTATTCTTACGCATTAACATCCTAGAAAAATAAACCAGGTGCTAAGGTGACTTTCTTAGTGTTAAAAACAGGCAAAAAAATGATTGTCAGGAGAGGCTGGCAGTTCAGATGTCAGCACAAAAATCCAAGCTTCAAATTAATTCAAAATTTACAAAAATTTGTATTCAAATATTATAATTTGAACCCACCTTCCACCACCTTCATAATTGCTCAAATAACCAAGAACAGTCTAGTATGTAATGCCTGTTAAAAACATCAAAAGAGCCACAAAAATAAATCAACAAAAAACCCCAAAGCAAACCAAGAAAAGCCAAAATATTTATTTATATTGTTTCAGTGAAGTAGAGGTACTTATTTATGATGTTTATAAATTTTTAAAACTTAAACTTTCAATGGTTTTATGAATTTAAAATGTTCAGATTTTCAGTGTATAAAATTATACTACAGTGGGTAATTTTTTCTATTTTGTCTAATTTGCATCTTTAGTGTTTGAAAGCGAATTCACTGCTTTTAGAAAAAGTTCATCATTTCTCTGCCTGTCATTCTCACTTTTCAGGGATGATGTTTTCAAAAATTGCGCAGTAAGGAAAAAGAGGGGGAAAAAAAGATAAGTTTTAATTTTTGGTGTGTTCAAAGAAACCTTTTGGACAGGTCCGGTCAGATCGTTAATCTTCACTGGTTATTGCTTTTGTGTGCCAGAAAAATGAAGCTTGTCTCGTGTCTTGGAGAAAATTCACCCTCAAATGTTTTTGGCTGTCACTCTTGTTCTGGTGGGTGAAGCAGCTTTCTGAGCTTCCACGTGCTCGCATTTCAGTCTTCTCAGAGGGGTTTATGAGAAGCAGAATGTGTGAGGACTAGTTAGCTGCTAAAAGAGAAGAAAGAAAAGCCCTAAGCCTTGCTTTAAATCTTGAAAACTTCAAAATTTTTCTGTCTCAGAATAGTCCATGCCAAAGCATCAGGACTTTACTTTGCAAGTAATACTGTGCTACAGACCTCTTCTGAAATGGAAAAGTTTATCTGAGGAAGATCACTGTACTTACTGGGGGAAAAGAAAGTAACTTAAACCTAAAAATTCCTGTTTAAATTGATAGCTTATCAAAAAACAAATTAGTAGAGGATGGAATGTCCTCTTTTCTAAATGTAATGGTCGATTTTGGAAAACTTGAAAGCATTACAACTTTTTTGAAAGACTTTACAAATCTTTTAGTAATGGAACTGACTTAAATTTCTTCAAAAGTGACAACTCCTGTAGGGAAAAAAGAGATCAGGGGCTTTTATTGTGTTACACCTCTTCAGAAATTCTCCCCCAAAATAAAAAAAAGCCCTAACAGCTGAATGGTCAACCTGATATTGTTTTGCTTCTAAGAGCCTGCAAGTTTCTTTGCTGCTTTACAGTGATCTGATTTTTTCTAATTGTATGTGTTGAAGATGAGGATTCATCCTGAAACGGAAGCCTCATAACTGTAAAATTCTCCCCTTTTTGCGCCCTTGCCCTTCATTAGGCACTTGTTTGTCTGTCTGAGGGTCACAGGTGAGTTCCTCAAGAGCACCTGAAAACCTCCAGTGATGTTTTTTTTCCTTTGAGAAATCAATTATCCTCAAAGCTTCTTGGGATGCTGCCCTGTTCTGTCCAATTGGGAAAACTAATTTCCCCAGCAAATTATGTGTCTGCTGATCTGCATTACGTATTGGAAGGAGACTGCATGAGATTCCGCCCTTTAGGTGGATTGAACTTGTCTTTAATTTGTTGGGTTTTCTTCTTTTGCTGCAGTGTAATGACAGACCTTGCCTAAAATGATGAAATGCTGGTTCCTGGCCAAAATTTTAAAGCGACAAGTGTATTTTCCGCTAGGAAAGTTGATATTAGCTCATTAGCATCTTTCACAGCTGAAATAACACAGTGAGCCAATGTGAATCAAACGTTCCCAGGGGGCTAATTTCCTCCCACTGATTGGAGAGTGATGAAAACAAAGAATAAGAGGTCAGACTGCGCCTAATTCCAAAAAGGGCCCTATTGGTGGGGAAAATCTGAGATGGAAAGACCATCATCCAAGTGTAGTCCATAGCGACCTGGTCTGTGATAAACAGTGAAGTCAGCCATTAGAACAATACCACCATTCATTATTTTAATGCATCTAATGATTTCCCCCCCGTGGCCTTTTCTTGCACTCTGAACAAAATCCATACTTGTATTGTTACATCTCTATTGGTATTTGAATTGATGAGCAGCCTCCTGGGCAGTGGCTTTGCAGCTGAGCTGACAACGTGCACTGGCACCAGTCACCACCTCTGGGCTATCTGGCTGATAAACACAGGGACCATCTTCACATGTCAGGCCCTGAATAAAGCTCCTCCTCCTAAAGCCCAGACCCTCTCTAGCATACAGCATTTTTGGTACATTTCCTCAGCTGCTCAAATGCCTCTGATATCAGCAGAAGAAAAAATAATTAAAGACTAAAATTCGGCACAACAGATGCACAAATGAATGTTGGGATGAATATAGCACGGGCTCAGAAGTTAACTGTCATCACTCCCCACTGCATTTTGGCTGTTCCATGTGCTGTGCACCTGTGGCTTGCAGACAATGGCTTTGATTGCACTACAGAAAGCTGGCAGTCAAGTTAAAGCTGCTGCTGCCTGTTGCTGTGTCTTTGTTCTCTCCTGTGAACTCCTTGTAGGATTCTCTTCTGGTTTTTTATTAACATTATTTTTGTATTACTTCTGTGTGGTCTTTTAATTATTATATCCATGCCCTTTGCAACCACTTTTGAGCTGGTATAAATGTAGTGAAGAGGAAAAGCAAGGCTGAGTGAAGGCAGTGTGGATTTTAGATAGAAGAAAACATATATTCAGCAATCTGTGAAGTCCACAAATACAGGGCCAGTGTTGTACTGACTTGAGTCCACCAGGCAGCAGAAATAAATCAACAGCAGACTATCCCCTCCTCCAGATCCTATCATCAAAATTAAGTGAACACCTGCACTAAATAAAATTGAGCTGAACCAGTGTAAATATCCGATTCTGGGCTTGATTTACTGCTACAATACTCCAGTTTTATGCTGGCATAAATTCCCTTTGAACTAATAGAGTTACATGGTTATGAATTGGGAGTAATGTGGTTGTGAATTAAGTAGTTCAGGTCCTTTCCTCTGATGTCAGGTCTTGTTTGCTTTGGAGTATGAATACAGATGCCACTTTATGTCCTTGCTGATAGAACACGGTGTTGGAGAAGTACAGGTGACTGTCAGACTACATAATTGGTGAGAAATGTTTTTTTGTGAAATTTTCCACTGCTTTGTTTCACAAGATTCTCACATCCGTACACGGTTTGGGTTAGAAGGGGCTTTAAAGATCCTCCCATTCCAACCCCCTGCTATGGGCTGCTTTGTTTCACAACATTTTTCAGGTTTGTAGTGGCTTTTAATGTCTAGGGGAAGCACAGGTTCTCTAACAGCTTTTCATCAATGGACTCTGGATCCAGTGCATCAGAAAGCACCACGGATGGGATGGCTCCTGTGGAAGGTTGGATGGTTCCTGGCTTGGGCACTGTGTCCTCATGGAACCGTTTGTTCAGTTCTCTCGTGGACCATGACCCAGGAGTACAAAGGGATCTGTGCAGAGTTCAGGGCCACATTAAAGCCCCAGAGCACGGAGAGCATGGGCAGCACTGCAGCTGTAGCTCCCACGCCCTTCCTCAGCTCCACTGGCTTTGATGTGCTGGGAGCCCAGGGCGCTCAGTGGGAGAGCAAAGCCCATCCTGGACTCACCTGCTTTGGGATGTTAAAGGAGTTTGGGCTAATTATTTCACAAGAACTCTTTTGTCCATCCTAGTGATGAATTGTGTCATTTTCCAGCCCAGCCACTTGATCTGTAGTACACATCCTATTTTCCTATCTTTTCTTCCCTGTGACAGAGCTAAGTTTTTTTTAAGGAGAGAACTGTTAAAAAATAGGGCAGTGGGAAAGATGCAGATACAGAAAGAAGCGTGCAACTGCAAGTAAAAGTGCTACCAGATAAATAACCTGGGACCCTACCCCCAGTCCCTTGTCTCCTAGGGCTTAGTCTCAGACCTTTTGAGAGCTTCCATGGACTTCAGCAGGCATCAGGTTAAGCCCTTAATCCTTTATTTTAAACTTGCATTGACCCGGATAGTTACTTAGTTTTTTCAGGAAAACTGTGTGGTTTTTTATTTTCCTTTTTCCTTCCAGGTGCTGGGTAAATAATTTCTTCTTTTCTGGATTATCAAGACTACCTTATCTTCTCATTGAGTCATGTATTTATTGGTGGTTTCTCTATTTATTATGAGTTGCACACTGTCCTGGGCAATTTATATAACTGTAATACTTTCTGAGTTCTGAAAAAACCCTCATTTCATTTTGTAGTTTACTGTTCTGCTATGGTTGTTGTTTTATTTAGCTACTTCCTCTATTATTAATTTAAAAATTTTCCAGCAAATTCTTGCTGTACTAGTCTAGGGAAAATTTTACTAAACCATCCTGTCAGTAGCATTGAGCTTTCTCTTGATATTTCAGATGCTGGTAGACAGAATGCTGCAATAACCAGTCTGCCATGTCTCAATAATATTCTAGTCAGAATTCGTCTTTGTCACACATGCTAGTGACTCTGTGTTCAGGTTTCTGTCAGTGCCTGTCGAATCAGACCCAATGAATTTATAGGGTAGAAGATACCTTTCCCACAGATGTTATCTTTGTCCCTACATACCCAAATCTGTGTCCCATATTTGAAAGGCCTCGGAGTTCCTCCTTTGAAATATAAAAAGTGTCTTGGTAAGGTACAGGTATAAGGAATAGTTTTTAATGTGAAGGGAATGTTTAAGGGAAGTTTTTAATGTGAAGAATTAAGTGTGAGATTGAAAAAAGCCAATTTAAAGTTCAAACTCGAAGTGGAAATGGGATCAGCTGAATAGAAAATATAAGAAAGTAACAAAAAAAATATTTGATGACATTTAGTTTGTAATATTTGAAACAAATTAAGATTCTTCTTGAAACAGATTTAGTTTCAAATCTGGGCTTCAAAAGATAAAAGTATATGAAAATAAAGAGTTAATTTTATATTTTTTTACTTTATTGTGTGAACACACACAAAAATTTAAAGTATTCCAAAACTTTTAATAATTATTTAGACTTCCTTTTGAGCTTTTCAAACAGATTCTCTAAAAAATGTATTTGATAGGTGGCCCAGGTAGATCACCCTTAGCTATTCCTGCTATTGATTAACCTGGTATTAAAGGAATAAGGAATGCAAGTATTGCACTGGATTTGTGCAAAGTGGTGATCAGAATTGTGGCAGTCATTGACCATGGTGTTAAGCCAGAAGGTTTTCTAAGTAGCACCATGTTACCAAAGTGATAAATGTGAGCAGCAAATGATATGAAGGCAATCTGACCACTAATGAATGAGTTTAATGGGGTAAATCAATAACTGCACAGCAAGAAGGTTTTACTGGTCAGCCAGAGATGCTGGGAGCTGTAGACACTGCACACTGCCAAAAACAGCTTTCATTTGTTCTGGGGGCCCACCAGTTGTTCCTTCCAGTTGCTGGGTGTATTTTTTCTTTATTTGAAGTTGGCTCTTCCATTTACTTCTGCATTTGCTTAGCATCCTCCAGCTGTCACAGTCCTTGCTTTAGCCCTCTTTAAGGAGTCTTAAGTGAGGCAGTGGCAGCTGCTCAGCCCTTGTTGGGGTTGTTTTGGGATCAGGGAGAGGGTCCTTACACTGGCTGTCTGTACAGCTCTGGGTTTCCTGTCAGGCACTTTGGCCTTTGTTTTCCAGCCCCTTTGACTCTTACAGCTGTACTAGGGAGGAGCAGAGGGAATATGATTTCCAGAACCAAGCTGGGAGCTGTAGCAGGAAAGTGTGTGCCCAGACATGCCAGTATAAGATGGTTCTGAGTTCGTATCCAGACATTTTGTTTGTCTGTGAGATTGAGTTTTAAAAGCAGTAGTGGGCTGTGTGGCTTTATAACTTTAAGAGCCAAGCAGAGCACACAGAGTATAAAGCTCATAATCAAACTTCTGTTCTTGCCAACATCAGTGTTTGTCTGAGTGCAGAATAGCAGGAGGTAGTTTTGGGGTCCCTTTATTCATTAACAGAAATATAATTGGGGTCATCTGTGTATCAGCAGTGTTCTTTCATCTAGTGAATAATTATGTACAAGTGAGTTTGAAATGATTAATTCTTTAGCACATACTTCTCACATAGATGGTTATGTGCGCTGGCTCTGGGACTCAGGTAGCTGCTGATGGGAACTGCAGCAATAGCCTTAGAGAGGTGGGCATTTGGGCTTGAAATGCTGCCCAAAATCGAGGTGTGATGTGTGAGCAGTGGCTGAAAGCTGGAAGGGTGTCCCATGTGGGATTTTAGTTGAGAAGCTGTAATGGAGCAGCTTTTGTTGCTACCGTTGACATGCTCTTTCTTGTTCATAACTAAAGGACCTTAGAGCTTGGAGCTGTCAATCCTGAACACTTGCTAAGCACCAGTTTACAGATAAACATTTTTTTTTTTCTCCTAAAGAAAGAGAAGTAGTGAACATAATGGAAATTTCATCATTGTATAGCAAGTATTTAGAATTTTAATTTCAACAATGCTGATTTAATGAAAATTGCCTCCTGCTGCTGGGAACTTGTTAAGAGGCCCTCCTTCCTGACTGCAGGTGGGTTTTAACTTGCTGGTTTCAAAGCAGGCAGTAATACAGACTGTCAATTTCTACTTAAAAGGAGATTGTTATCAGCCCCCTTGATACTTTCTGCCTGACAGCTAAACTTCTTCCTCAAAGAGGTTAGATATACATAACTAAGCAGTAAATACCCCAATGACACATCACAGCGCTTTACAAAAAAATAGCAAAGAGAAGGAAAGGCATAATCTAAAATACACTGAAAATTATTTCCTTGAGCTGCATATTTTTGTTCCAGACAGAATGTCCAGGGAAGTGAACCGGGGAAATGTCACATAAGTTACAATCTGCAGAAGGCAATGCCTTGGTTTGACAAAGCTGAAATAAATGCAGCTCTCAGCCTTGAAAATGTTGCTTTTGCCTGATGAACACATCAGCAAAGTTGTGAGATGGGCTCCTGTTGTGGTTTAACCCCAACTAAGCCCCACACTCCTTTCCTCCCTCCCATGGGATGGGGTAGAGAATTGGAAGGGTAAGAATGAAAAAAACCTGTGGGTTGAGGTAAAACCGCTGCTCAGGAGAAACCAAAACATCCCCGTGTCCTCAGCACGGTTCCCAGCACAAATCCTAAACACAGCCCTGTATTGGCTGCTGGGGAGAAAAGAAACTCTACCCCAGCCAAAACCAGCACAGCCTCCATTAACAACACTGTTTCCTTTGTTCTTATTTAAAAAATGTAAACAGGTTTATGTGAACAACATTAGGCTATTAGAAGGTAAATTAAATAGGAAAAAACTAGATTCATTTATGGGGAGCTCCAGCTTCAATTTCCATCACTTTGAAAATGGGGGTGGATGACTTGAGGCTAATCCAGTCACAGTGCAGATAGGAGAGATATCCTGTGCTGCTTTAGACCTCAAAGTTATCTGATTCAGACTCCCTCTATTGTCAGTGGAAAGATACAGGCTTCTGACACAGTTCTTCTTTTCTAGTAGCAGGATAATACTGGTAGGATTTTTTCTCCCATCCTTTGCTAATTATAATGGTAAGCTTTATGTTAAATGTTGCTCCCTTGCCCTATGGAACCTTAGTGTTTGCTGTGATTTTTAGATGATACCGTAATAGCAAAAGTGAAAATGGTCATTGGCCGGCAGATTTTTTACAGTATTTTAATAGATCTGAAGTGTCAGTCATGTCAGACCAGGGATGTCTCTCAAGGTTCACTTGGAACACTTTCAGCTGGGGATGTTGGTCGTGCCCAGGTCTGTACCTGTGTTGTACATACCATGGTCTGCAGAGGCACAGCGAGAAAACATCCCGGCTTTTCTTGCTTAGGACACTAATGTGAGCTGAACCTTGCTATTCACATGGTAAACCTTCTTCCCTCCTCCCCCCTCAGGTTCAATTTATAGTAAATTCATGTAATTTAAGACCATATAGAGCGTTTGAAGGATGACTTTTAACCTGCCTGTTAAGTTAGAATCTAATTTTGTCTCAAATGGCATTTCACAGTGTCATAGTATTCCCAAGAGACTCACATTTTGGTCTAATGTTTTACATTAATACCTATGTTTTTCATAATTGTAGAACACTATTATGTGCACTTTCGGTGAAAGATCATAATTATATGGACATATTCTCAATGAACATAATTTTTTTCAAAGCCATGTCAACCATCCTCATTGTCATCTATGTGGGATATTTCCCTATGAGGTGCACATGCCCCCTCCTTTTCCAGTTTTGAAACAACACAGCAAAGATCCAGCTGTTGCTCACACACTGCCTAATCTTTTCCCGACTGGCAAGAAAAAGAACAATTCTTTATTCCTTTTGAACCTTTTCTAATTCTCTAGGCTTTAACTTAATTTCGAAATGTGTAGATGGCTTTAAAATATTGCAAACTCATGTTCATCTAATCCCAGAACAAACAAGTTTTAAAAATTCATCTGCCTGCACTAATAGAATATAATCCCTAGAATATAAGTGTTGCTCTGCTTAGAAAATAGAGTGGGCATGTAACATCTGTAAACTAAGGTAGCTGTTCAGTAAAAAACAACCTGTGCAGTCTTGTAAGCTGTATGAAAATGAGAAATGCTGAACCAAGAAGCAATCTGTGTTCTCACATCATGTTGTTCTTAATCACATTTTTCTCAAATATGCGTTGATGGTTTTTGTACTTAAAGCTGCTGCTGCTGTTTATTTTTCAATTTCTTCATTAATGCCAGATTCATACGGCATTAGGCAATAATTTGCTGAAGTGCTGGCATATATTTTATTGCAAAATTGCAGTCATGCTTGTCAATTATAAAACTGATTGCATTATATGTCCAAGTTACTTTTGCTTCATATAATTTGAAAGAAAAAGAGGGTCTCTAAATCTTCCTGCAGCAGAATAGCTGAAAAAAATACTTCAATTATTCATTAGTCACACTAAGATTAATAGCACCCAGTCATTGACAAAACTCTGTCCTGTAACAATGTGCAATTGTTCATTACTGAAAAGGATGCAATTCTGAGAAACCCATCATTTGATTAATAAAACTTTATTTGTGTGTCTTGAATCCAAGTTAGCAAGTTTCTGCTCTGTTCCTTGGAACCTTCACAATGTGATGAAATTATTTTACTGTGTGTGCTGGGAATGCTGCAGCCACTCCAAAGAGAGGATCACTGCCCAGGTCATTCCAAATGACTAATGTATATGGTTCATCATAGTGCATTACGCTGTGTTAGCCAGAAAATCCAGTTTGTAGAATGTTTTAGGATTTCTTTTTATTTGAGAAGGTTTTCCCATTGTTCTTATTCTTTCAGCCTTATTGTACAAGGCTCACAGTGGTGAACACTGAAACTTTGAGCTTTGTAATGTGAGTTGTCCAGTTCTGTCTCTCAGACAAGAAGCAGAGGGTAATGGGAGGAGGAACTAAAACTTTCTTGAAGCGATACCGAGGAAAATGTTTGAAGAGATAGATGTTAATATGTCACTCTCAAAACCTGTGTCATCAATTCCTCTGCAGTGTTTAACGTTACCCAGTGCAGTAGAAAGTGAAAACAGGAACTCTGGTAGGGCTTTTGAACTGGAAGTGGGATAGATCCTGCTGGCTTGAGAAAGTGTGGTTGTTTATGGCTGTGGTTTTTGTACTGTAACAAGATGTTCCTTCCCAACCTCACATGGGGTTTTTTAGAAATGATGGGCTATGTATTTACCAGCGGGAGAACACCTGAGATGGCTTGTACTGAATGTTCCTTTTCTCAGGAGATCGATCCACAAGATAAAGAATAAAAAGGGAAACAAAAAACTTGCAGCTGTACATTTTTTGATGTGAAAATTTTGCGGAGAAGCACATGGAGAGGACTTTTGCCCTGTGACTTGGGTCAGCTGCAGACGAGTATTTTGGCTACGTCCTCCTAAAGACTGAAAAAGGAAGAGACAGTTCTGAGTGAGTGGTTATTATACACATGTTTACACAAAGTGGGGAAATTATCCTTGCAGTCTCATCTTTCCTACTGCTGGCTTGCTGTTGGCAAAGCAGATGTTTCTCACAGGATATTGCTTGGCTGTTTGCAAACAGCTTCTCCCAGAGACATTCCCAGGAGCGTGTAGTTTCCTTGTACACCGGTGTCTTTCTCCAGAAGTCCTTGGCTCCTTTTGCAACCCCAACTCTTGCACACCTTATTTGAAAGTTTCATTTCTCCTGAGTGCCTGTCTGCTTTAATTATGATAATTAGCTCTGCAACGTGTGTTTATTTAAAACAGTTTTAAATTATTTCTTGAGATATCTATAGCGTTAATGTTTAGTAACTGGCAACATGAGGTCCACTACAACAGCAACAGAAAAATATTCAGTATATATTGGGGGGTAGCTGCTTTTGTGGGCCTAAAGCGATAGAAAATGGAGGGCATGTCATATCATTATACCAAGACAGTACTATTAAAAGAGGGAAGTTAAAATTTAAATACAATTTCATGAAATGCATTTAAATTCTTAGACTTTTGGGAAGTAGAGTAGGACAGGATTTGTCATTATTAACTAAATGAATAAAAATTTGAAGTTTCTCTGTGTACTGGGAATTGCAGATTTTAGCTAGTCTTTTAATAGGAAATCTGGATTCTTTTCAAGTTTCATCACTTTTACAGCATCCTGTTTAATGTCCTGCTTTCCTTCTGTCCCAGATCAGGATAATATCTCACTGTCTTGCTGGCACAGTGAGACATTTACTAGGATGGTGAGATATTTTACTAGGATAGTGAGCAATTAGGTGTGACAAATTAAGCTCTGCAAGTACTTTGAGCTTCTCATGGGAAAGCTACTGAAATACAGGCATTGTTTTTTCTGAGCAGGTGGGATAGAGGACTGCTTGAATTTAGAAGTTTTTAGCAAGGAAAACCAGATCTTAACAGCACCTTTCCTATCAGCTACTTGTTAGAAAGCTTGAAACAATAGCCAGATTATGGATTTTCTGTAGGACCCCTGACTTTAAGGGTGTATCGTGTGATTTCAGCCTTCTGTTCTCACTGTGTTCAGTCTCAGAAATAATGGCTTCTGTACTGTTTCCCTAAAGTCTGTATTAGAACAAAGTGTAATAACATCAGTGATCAATTCAGAAGGTGGTAAGGCATCAGTGCCTGCAGCATTATTCACAGTATGAGCACTATATCTGGTGCTGACTGGCTCCTACCTTATCACAAAGTGACAGCAAACTTGCTCGACTAGGGTTGATCTAAAAAAGCTCTCTTGAGCAGAGTCCTACAGGAAAGCACAGAAAATTGTGGTTTGTGATTTATGTTAACCCAGTTTTGGTTGATGATCTATGTAACTAAACACTGTATCCGTTACTTTTAGGAGACCAAATATTTGTTAAAATTATGTCACATATTTTGAAGAAGTATCAGGAGATGTGGTTACAGAATCTTTTCAAGACATCTTAGCTCCCAAAATAGCTCATGGGGTAGGAGTCAGTTTACCAACTGCTCTTTTTGCATATAAACTGGCATATGCAAAGGACAGACATGAAATCAAGGCTGCACTGAGATCCTTAGCCAGACATGAAGATGAGACCTACTACAGTTGACATAAATACATATTATGACAAGCCCACTCTTGATCTTTCACAGTTTGTCCTTTTAAAGTATCACAGGGCTTTCCCAATTAGCTCCTGTGAAATCAGTAGAGTCTGACATTGATTTTCACGGGATCAGAGCAGGCACACATTTTAAAGAGTGTTTCATTCTGCTTCTGAAAGGAGTTGTTCTAAAGCAAGGAGTGCATTTGTCTGCCCCTGTGTGTATGTCCCTGCAGCCCCAAAGCCTCTCCATTTGTTAGATTTGTGTGTGGAAGAGGAACTGGAGATTGGGTTTAGCAGAACTAGCTCAGAACAGAAGCTGCTGGTGACTATTGTAAGTTTTTGGCTTTTTCTCTACATTCTCACTATTACTGTGAGAACTGTCTCTGTCCTTTAGAGCAATGCAGTCTGCTTAAAATCGTGTCTGGTTCCTCAACATTTTTCCAGCATCCATCAAAACTCCTTTTGATTCTATATATTTACATTGGGCTTGGCCCATGTACAAGTCTGTACTGTTTGTTTCCTAAAACATATTTTAGGGTTTCTGTTCCGAGGTGGCAAGGTGATGAGCCCTGATTCCTAATCTAGCTCTTTAGCTGAAGGATGCCTTCAGCTAAAACTATAAGAAACAAGGATCTGACCCTGTAGAACCCAATCCTTTTCTGCCTCATTTGTTTGTTGGAACTATGGTAAAATCCTATCTAAACAGTGCAGGGCAAACCAATTCATGACTGAAGTCCATCAAAATTACTTGAAGCCTTGGGCCCACAGTACAAGACCTGGGATACAGTTTGGCATGGCTGAGGAGTGAGGAAGCTGTTAAGGAGAACTACAAGAAACAGCTGGAGGAGCTGTAGGAATGTTTTCTCTCTTATACAAATTAATTGAACAAGTTTGTAGAAACCTTTTTCTTCTGTAGGAAAAAAACCTCAAATACTCTTAAAAATGACATTTCTAATTTTCTTCAGTAAGAAACAATTGCTTCTGTGTGTGTTCATGTCCCAGTAGTCTCAAAGTCTCTATAGACAGCCAGAAGATTTATATTTGAGTGAAAGCCAGTACATCACACACAGGAGCTTGCAAAAGTACAGTAAACATCCTTCAAACAAATTCTCATGTGCCCTGACTACAAAGTAAATGAAAAGCAATACACAGGGTTGGAAAGAAACCACATTTCTAGGTTGGTTTCAATGGACTCTTAGTTTTCCCAGTGTATTAGTACTCACTCCGAGTCTGCTGCATCCTGCTTTCTCCCCCACAACACAGCTGAGCTGCACTTTGTCTACCACTGTGACTTTTTATGGAAAACCAGCGTATCAAGGTTTATCTTTAAAACAGTAAAAATAATAACTGTTGCTACTTGTGTGAGGTCTGGTTAGTTTAATATCTTTAAATGTAGTCAATAGAGACATAAAAATAACAGTTTTCTTGCCATGCTAAAGAAGCAGGAAAGAAAGTAAACTAAAGCAGAGTCCAAGGTGATTTTAAATATATTGAGCTATATCGTGCCATTGATTTTTGAACAGAAATCCCCATTGAGCTCAGTGGGGATTTCTGCTTAAAAATCAATGGTGCAAAACAACACCCTCAGATTAAGACACAAAGATGGAGGATGAGGCTTAATTGGTGCCTCCTTGTTGGGATGGGTTTCCCCTATAGATGGAGTTGCTGCTCTTTCCATTAAACAATTGTAAAATCTGGAGGAACTTCTGTGCAAGAGGATCGTTATTCTATCCTTATTCTTACTGCAAACCTTAACACATACTAGATTTCATTAGTTTAATTAAAACAAACACAGAGACATATTAAAATATTACCTTTTTTTTGGATTTGAGATAATGTCAGAAATCTCTTTTGAGAGCTACAGTGTCCTGCCTGGGAAGAGGGGGGCATAAGAGCATATCCCATGCTGTAGTACTCTCCACATCTTACAGACTGAGGAAAAAGCTCAGGCTTTTTCTGTGGTGTTTTCTGCACTTAGACTCACTTCATTCCCTTTAGTGAATATAAATTGGGATCTGTGAGAAGGCAGCACAGATGGGGAAATAAAGCACAGAATCGCTGCCTGACTTGGCTGTGTCCTTTCAGGAGAGGGATGGCAGTGGTGGTGGCTGAAAACTCTGTCCCCTTCTCCTGGGACAAGGTGTGCTGTCTTCTCCTTGGAGGATGAAGACTGCTTCTTCAGAGGAATGGCTGCTTCTTAAGGGGGCACATTTCATGTGAAGAGGGAAGACGGCCCCAGCAGACATGTTAAGAAAGCTAGTTGCAAGTATTGTTGTTAAAAAGTGGATTAGATGATGAAAGGTCTTTCTGAAAATTCTACAATCAAAGAGGGAAAACCAGGTCGTGTTTGAAGAAAAAAGTTCCTGTAAATGACTGACAGGAAATGAGATAAAAGCCAACAGTAGAATTCCAGACAGAATTCTTATGAGTTTTTGTCTGTTCTTATCTGCTTGTGATTAAGGAAGCCAGGGTGTTTTGAATTAGAGCTGTAATTCATCTTAGTGGTCCACAGGCCAAACAAAAATTTTGATGACTTATTGCCATTGCAAGAAGCAGTTCTGGGCATTGCTCAGAAAATAAATCTATTGTGGTAATGTAAATAAAAGAGAACTCAGATTCTGAGAAAAATTTTGACTGGAGGCTGGTCCTGCTGAAACAGATAATGTAATCTAATTACTCTTGACTTAAAAAAACCCCAGCAAATTAATATTTTCCTGAAAAGAAATTACAAAAAATCTGATGGGAGTCATGCAGTTGTTATAATCCAGTGATGAACACCTTAAGACATAAATTCACTGATTTTTGCATAATCTAGTCAGATCTATTCAGAGTTTATTTCCATTAGAAATGTCAATTCTTTTTTCTTAAAAAAAAACATCTCACATAAAAAGGTGCCTTTCTGTCTCTGGTTTCTGCAACTTGAAAGAAAAACTCAAAATTTTTGTTTCCTGAAAAGAATAGGGGAAAGAAATCAGTCTTTAGGTAAAACTTAACAAAAAATAGGTGCAGGTAAAAATAAAGTTTTTTTTTTTTTTCTTTCAGTCTTATCCATGCTCTCATGCTTGAAAACACCTATAGGGTGCATATATTGTTTAATTTATTAATACCAAGAAATGCATGTCTAAGTTACTTTTTTGCTCTGAGAGCATCTTGTCTTTCCCTGAGGTGTGACTGTACTGCAGGGAGGAGTTCAAGTCCTTGGCTGTGTGGTTTGCTTTGCATTGTGTCCCATCTTCTGTATGATTTGTTTTTAAGTGGTAATTGAAGAGGAACTCATTCAATGGGAAAAAAATGACTTAACTACGCTTTTGACATTGGCTCTGATGCGTCCCAGTTCAGCCCAAGTGAGGTGACTATTATTTGGCAGGTCTGCATATAGCTCAGCAGTGGCTGGTGCAGCTGTGCCCATTTGGCACACAGGTTTTTAATTTTGTAATTGGTAGCTGGCCAAAAACCACGAGTTCTGTACGTTTTTCTTGCAAATTGGTGGGGAAGGAGTGACCCACGGCTACTGCCTGTGCAAGGAACGTGCAGCAGTCCTGGGGCTGTGTTCATCCCACTGATGGCCCTCAGGATTTCAGTGGGGGAGAAGATAGGAGGTCAGGGAGCAGGCAGAAGTGAGGGTTGGAATGCCTGAGTTCTCTGTTTCCTCCTGTAAAGGGCTGCAGTGTTTGGCTTTTAGCAGCTGACTGAAGAAACTGCAAGATACAATAGCACATATGTGGGGGTTTAGTTTTTTTGAAGGTCCTTTGACAAACCATATGTTTCCCAGATTGTTTCCTTATGAAATTGCACGAAATTTCAAGAACAGAGGATTTGTGTGCTTTTGGAAGTGTAGTAGAAGAATCCAAAGGGTGCCAAGGCTACATTGTGGTATTATCCAAACAAGGTGCTCTGGATCTGGTGTTTAGGACTCTGTCAATCAGGGCTGGAGGTTGCTTCTGTCCAGAGCAAGTCTCTAGAATGTGGTACAGATGTTAGTGAGCGTTTCCTGTGCTTCTGTAGACAACAAATTCTCACCTCCTCTGGATAGAGACATCTTTTAATCCTGCTGGATAACTCAGCTGGGCATCATTACTAACAGCAGCATTGAACATGAGGAGATGTTTCTTCATGGAAAGGGTTGTTAAACATGGGAATGGAGCCACCAGGGAGGTGGTGGAGTCACAGTATCTGGAGGTGTTTGAGAAGAGACTGGATGTGGCACTTAGTGCTCTGGTCCAGTTGACAAAGCGGTGGTGATCGGTCAGAGGTTGGACTTGATGATCTCAGGGGTCTTTTCCAACCTAAATGATTCTGTGAGCATGAGAAAAAGGTTACTTATGCAAGGCAGTTTCTTGCTCTCAGATGAGATGTGATGTCTTGAAGTGTGTGTCTGACACAGCCTCACTCCAAACGTGAGGGTAGGCTGTCCCTGTGTGCCAGAAGAAGGGGCACAACTGTGCTGTGGCACAAAATCCTCATCAAAAGATTTGATGAGTTGTCAGTAGAGGCAAAGAGTCAAAATCTAGAGATGTGGATAGCCCATCTGTCTGCTGCAGTTTGTGTGTTAGAGAAAGATGTATATCCTTTATGTTTCAAAGGTTGAGCACTGATTATCTTGTGATTGTTATTTATTGCTATTGTCAGGTTGGATTAATGTCTGAGGGTGCAGCATCTTTCCTAAACCTTTGTTTTATTGGAAAGAAAAGTTCCTCTAGTGACTTTGCTCTGCTCATGTTCTTTTCTTAGACTTGCTGATGCTCATAAAAAGACCTGAAGCTGTGAAAATGCTCTTTTTAAAGTTAATTCCATTCTGAGCCATCATGTCTTTTCGAGGCTCCTCAGCACTTGAGCCCCAGGTCACAGTGCAGTGATAAAAAATATGTATGTTCATAATTAGCTTATAAATAATGCAGTGTTCTCATTCAGACTTCATCCTTTCAACATGCCCATGGATTATTGTTCTCTCTGCAGTTTAAATTTCTGAGCACTCCATGGCCCAATTTTTCCACCATTTGGTGGGTTAATTCTCTGTTACAACGTGCCCAAAGCAGTGGTGGGGGGTCTGGGCAGGCATCGTGTTTGGTTTTCATTTGCTTTTCTGTCAAGAATGTAACAGATAAATGATACGGTTCTTGTCTTCAGGTGTGAGTTTGTGTAGCTGGAGTCTGAACTGCTGATGCAGTTATCCTCATGCTTCACTTCTCTAATCTCAAAGGTTTTCTATCATAGATAGAACTAGGTTGAGCTTGTTTGAGGCTGAGATGCTCTAATAGGTAGTTTAATAGAATAAAGAGTGTGAAAGGGCTACAGAGTTCACATGAAATATTTGGACATAAAAATGAAAGCACCCTTCAGTTTCTTGGTAAACAACCTCCAGTACCTCTTCAGAACCCTGAAAGGTTAGCCCATTTGAGAGGAAAATAAAAAAAAAAACCCAATCCAAACTTAAGAACATTTATTAAAGAGATACCTTTTCTTTGACAGAAGTTTGCTAGTCAGCTTTAACAAACCAGAATTCTCAATGGCTGCTGGTAGCTTGCACAGGGAAAGAGAGAATACATGGCAAAATTCACCCTAATTACCACTCTGCCTATATTTTTTGTTGAATTGGTGATGCTGTTGCTCACTGAACATGGATCATGCTGTCATTTTCAATGGAGATTTCTGTGGCAAAAGGGCAGAGGGACAGAAAAACTCCTTGATGAAATGTCTGGAGTTTTTTATTATGCATCCTTCCAAAGGCAAAGCGATCAGAGGGAGGGAGGAAAAAGGAAGAAATGTCCTCTCAAAAGCAACAACTTGCAGTCTCTCTCTGCCTCCACTCCTCAACACCTCCCCCATCACTCTGCAGTGCCCTGTTCCCCCTGGAACTCAGCATCACAGGGATCCAGAAACCCTTCTATAAATCCAGGAGCCCTCCTCGTGCCCTGGTGTGTTTACAGAACTGGTGAATACCATGGCCAGTTTTCAGTCTCCTTTCAACACTTAAATGCCTTTTCCTTTCCTTTCCTGTAGCTAGAAAGGTTGAGATCTAGTCAAGAACAGGAATGCTGCTGCAGACTCAGGCCATTACTTGGCTTTGAAGGGTTACAGAGCACGAGTTTGGAACCAGAAGACTGGAAAAGAAGAAATGTAAAACCCCTATGAAAATAAAAGGGACAGAGAGGGAAAGGAGCCCATAAGCAATGTTCTATTCCTGGTATATAAATGTCTGAAGTAAAAAAATTGTGAAAAGCTGTTTGGATAACCACAGCACGGCTAACAAAGAAGAGTTCATGATCAAAATTAAGGAGGTATTGGTCGAAATCCCATCTCCTGCTGCCGTGATTTGGTTTTATGCAATAAACATAATGAGTAATGATGTAATGAAGGACCCGAGTGATGGAGCAAGGACTAAGACTGTGAGATTTTCTGGAAAGAAACATCAGTGGGGGAGGAATAGCCAACAATTTGCAGGACAAAATTAAAATTCAAAATTGTCTTATTTGAATAAAGGCTGGTCTGAAAAGATAGGATGAAATTTAACAGGGATAAATAGTGCTGTGTTATCCCATTTACACAGAAGTAATCAACACAAATACAAGAGGAGAAGCTGCTGATTTTGGTGGATTTGTTGGTTTGGGTTGGGGTTTTTGGTTTATTTCAGAAAAAATGATGGGATTATGGTGGTTTATAAATTTTCAAGAATCAGAGGTCTTGTACTTTTGCAAAAAGATCAAACACAATTCTGGAATGAAAAGAGCATATCTAAACCACACATTTCATGAGCCATGAAAGAAGAGACCATAGCTATACTACACACTCTAAGCCTTCTGCTGGTCTCCAGCTTGGAGACAAAAAATTTTAAAAAGGCTGCAAAGTCATCTGAGGGGGACATGATCATATTTATGTACATAAGGATTAGTGCAAAATGAAAAAGGTTATGTAGGAGTTTGTGGTGGCCATAATAATCAATAGACTTAAACCAGAGCAGGATTCTTCAGGGAATGCTTTCTAAAGCAAAGACAATGCACTCCTTGGGGAGTTCTGGTTTCAGTTGCTGGAGTTCTCTAGGAAAGGGATGGGAAAGTGTTTTAGGAATGACAGAAGTGCAGTCGATGCTGCCTTGGGCAGCACAGCCATCAGTGCTGTGCTGCAGCCCCCCAGGCCCCCTGCAGCTCTCTGCTGTTCTGGTTTTATGCAGTGGTGTGGTGAAAAGGAGGCTTTGGGTCAGAGCAGCTCATCCATTTCTCTAAGACCATCTGCATTGTTCAGAAAGCATGTAAGTGTCCTTTTTTCCAGCACTGGAATTACTGGCCAAGGGTTCATTGCACTGTTCAGCATAATCACCATTGTTTTTGATAAAACATTTCATCTCCGAGTTCCTTCGAATTTATTATTTTATGATGAAAGACCAGTTTGTGGCTTAATTCACAGACTAGACAGCACTCTGTAATGGAGTTCCTTCAATGTGTGAGTGACACTAATGTGTTTGCTGTGCTGGTGTGAATATTCATGGGGAGGTTTTTTGCATTATCCAGTCTGTGCACAGAGTATATTGTGGTCTTGCAGAGATTTCATAGGGATAAACAGAGACTGAATGCTCCAGAAGTAGAAAGTGATGGTGAATAAGAAATGAAAACATTCCACTGTCTTTGGTTTGATAAAAATACTTGAAAAATTTTTCTCCACTGTTTTGGATGATTTTAGGGTCTTTGTTAAAGTTTATTTAATCTTTAATTAAGTGACCAACTGCAAACATTAGACAAAAGCTTTCTGTTTTTTCACAGGGATAATTCATTCATTAATAAAATGGACAAAATGGGTTAAAGTCAATGCAAATATTAAGTGTTGAATTGTATAGGGAGGCATTCAAGGCAGAGTGAGATGGAACTCCTAAGGTATGGCCACTACATCCTATAGGAAACTGCTTTAGATTGCAGCATGGACAGTTTAGACCTTTCAGTGATTTGCTGTTTCTGTGCAGGAGAAACACAGAATCATTGTGTATTTGAATTGAGGTTAGGGATTTGTGTGTTCCCAGGAAGTCCTGATTTTGGTTAAAAAAATTCTTAAGCAGTGAAAGTCAAAACTTCCCATCTCAGTAATCTCTGATTTAAACCTTTCATGTTTAGATGCATCAGATGATTAGGGCATTTTGGGGGACATTATGTAGTTAGTTTTTGGGTTTTGTTTTTTCCTTTTTTTTTCCTTGCTGCTTTTATGGGAAAAAGCCACTATTGTGCTCCTTATGTGCTCCATAGAACAACAAATTTAAAACTCTGAAGTTCCCCAGGCTGTGTGACTCCTCCCCCTAGCTGAGGCAGATGGATCATTTCACAGGATGTTTCGTTTAGATAGAGTTAAGAGCAGTGATATCAGGGGGAAAAACCCAATAACAAAGCCATGCTGGCTAGCCTTTGTGAGCAGCAAATGGGCAATAATTCTGTCTGTAAGATGATATTTTACTGTTGAGTTCTTTGATCCGTCTTGGTTTTTTAATTGCACTTTTTTATTTCTGAAGGGGCTTTCACAGGCAGGAACCTCCATAGGAAGTTTATTTTCTCTGGCCATCCTCAAAGGCTCTTTTGTCAATTTATTATCACAATAGCAAGATATGCACATGCAGTAAATCAATGTAGGTTAACGTTTTAATAGAAAAGGCATTCTGCGTTTTTGGCATCAGTCTGTATCTTTTTCTCAATTATAAAGTCTCCCACTGGGCTAATCATTTGTCTGGTAGGTGTGTGTGTGTATCAGCGACAACTAAATATTCAAAGGTCAGACTGCAAAGATCTGGCCAGTGTGATGGCATCTTTGCTCTTTAATAATCAGATGGGATGTCTGTGATCTCTTGAAGTGCTTCTTCTAGGTGGCAGTGTACCACTGCAGCAGTTAATTGCCTGTTAGCTTCTTGGATCAATGTAAAAGAGAGATGTGAAGATTTTTCCAAAGTCTCTTTTCTTTTTTTTCCTCCCAACACAGCTCTATTTGAGCACTTTCCTCTGATTTATCCAAGAATAACCTGACTATGTGAGAGAAAACTTCAATACTCAATTTAAGCTGCTGCCTAGTTTTTCTTTTTCCTAGAGGTTGGTAAAGGAAAAGGAGAAATTTTTCCTGCTCTACTCTGGAGGTTGATGGTTATTCATTACATAGGGTCACTGAGAAGAGGTTTGGCATTTTCTCAGCTTCCCCCATGTGCCTTGATGTTGTGCCTCCAGTGGGGTCAGTGATTCTACATAATTTTTAACCTTTTTCCCATGGGGAGCTGAATTAGCTACTGATGTATTCTACAAATATTTTGGAGCTAATGGAACCTGTACAGGTGTGTTTCCCTGTCCACTCCTCACTGCTTTTTTTCTGGATTCCTCTCTCCTTTCCCTCTCACATGGAATGGTTCCATGTGCAGCTGCATTTGCTACCAGCTGGGATGAGTGAGCTTCCTTGCTGGACTTTTAGAGCAGGCTTTACTAAACCACCCCTGACCTTAATGGCTATTAAGGAGGTTGTGCTTTAATGCTCAGGGAATAATCCTATAGGAATAATTTGTATGAATGCAAATTTCTGCCACTGTGGGTACAGCATGAGCTGCCCACAGTTTGTATCTGGGGCATTGCACCCATTTTAGGTGGATATTGTAGACTCATAGAATAGCTTGGGTTGAAAGGGACCTGTAAAGGTCAGCTTGTCCAATGCCCCTGCTGTAGGCAGGGATGTCTTCAACTAAACCAGGCCACTCAGAGCCCCATCCAACCTGGCTTTGGATGTTTCCAGGGAAGGGAATCACATCCAGAGAAAAACCACCTCTAACTCTTCCCCTGTCCACTGAAGCAGTCACTCCATCACACAAGGCCACTGGGTGGGTCAGGCAGGCCTTGCCTTTGGTGAAGCTGAGCTGGCAGTCCCAAATCACCTCCCTGTCCTCCTTGTGCCTTAGCACAGCTTCCAAGAGGATTTGTTCCGTGATGTTCCTGGGCACAGAGGTCAGCCTGACAGGTCAGAGGTTCTCAGAGTCCTCCTTTCTACCCTTTTTAAAAACAGCTGCAATGTTTCCCTTTTTCCAGTCATCAGGGACTTAGCCTGACAGCTGTGAATTTTCAGATATGGAGAGTGGCTTGGCAACTACATCAGCCAATTCCCTCAGAGCTCTGGGATGCATTTCAGGTGCCACAGACTTACTTATGTTCAGGTTCCCCAGGTGTCAGAAATCTGGACTGGAGTATGTACCTTATATAGCTGAGTTATAGCTCCCTGAAAAATCTATCAACTGTGGGATCCCAACATTTCAACAACTCTCATCTCTTTCTTTCCTTGATGTGGACTTGAATCTTGAAATAAAAAAGAAATTTAAAAATTAATAAAAGCAGTAAAAAATGTATCCTGGCCTCCCTCTCTTTAAAGATTTTCTTCTGTCATGGTCACAATTCCCAGGAGGCTGAAAAGAACAATACTTCAGACATCAACTTTCACCCTGTTGGGCTTTTTTGGCCACAGTCATGTCATAACATCCACTGTAAATGTTGATATTGGTTTGGGAGAGTCCCAGTAGCTCACAGCTGTTCTACATCCCTGCAAAAGGAGGAGCTCTGAAGCACAAGAAGTGAAACACTGGGATTTGCTAATTTGGGGATCCATTTTACCACTTCAACATTATGAGGAAAAAAGTAATCATTTGCTCACAATTTTTCATTTTCCCCTCTTCACAAGCTGCAGAATGCTGTGACCCACCTAATAGTGGTCAGTATTTTAAACAGAAATTTTACCAGGATGCCTTTGAATGCCTTTCCATCCTAGGTGACCATATATTTCCAAATACATATGACTCAGGGGAGAAGGAAGAATTTAGAATGAATCCGGTGTATGTGTAAGGATGTGCTATGCTTATAAAAAGAAAGTAACTTTTGGTTATCTTATCACTGTGAAACTGATCAAGTACTTTCAGCAAGAGACTCCAGACACATCAATGTACTATTGTGAAAGCTTTTGAAAAATTAAGGCTGATGTGTTGACAGCTGTAATACCACTAGCTTTTAATCCTTGGTTTCTTTTTTCATTATTAGGGATTCCAGAACATGGGTAGGGGAAGATTAGGTTTATCCACTAACAATATAAAATCCTGTAATCCCTTGAAAGTTTAAAATCTTCCTTGGGCTGGAGGAGGAACACTTTATCAATATGTACAGCTATGGCCTCTTTAAAGGATAAAAACCACATCTCCTAGCTTAAGGGAAGAAGAATCATTTTATATTGGCCTAAGGAATTTCAGCTTTGAACCTCTGCTTCAATTCATGAAAAAGGTTTGAGTGAAACTGCTATTATTATAGTGTTATTTTGATTCAGGGAAATATATATATATATTTGACTCATATATTGCTTCCCATCTGTAGCTTTCTAAGAGCTTTCCAAGGGTCAATAAATACCATCCAACTCTTCTGCCAGGTGTTGACTGGCTGTCACAGGAGCCTCTGGAGTCCTTACTGAATGAGAACCCACAAAGGCACAAGCACCATCCAGAAACCAGGGAAGATGCATTTAATTGTCTCAGAGTTGTCTAAGTGATAGTTTCTCGCTCCTAAGAGTTAATCAAATGCACTTAAGCAAAAGGAACTTCTTTTGGAGTGCTGGAGCCATGACAACATGCCACAAGGAGTTGCCACAGGACAAACACCAATGCCCAAACACCCACGTAAGGCAGTTGCAGCTGGTTGCTTCCTCTGTCCTCTGCAGTGATGGCACACCCACGGATTGTCTCTGAGGGGGCTGTGGGGTTTCTGTGACCTTTCAAAGACTGGCAAGGGAGGTGGGACCTGACCTTGAATCAGCTGGAACATGGAGGTAGAGCTAACTGGTGTTCCTGCTTAGAGTGGAGCTCAAATTAGCAGGACTGCCAGGTCTCTAAAATGGTGCTTCATGAGAGATGTGCTGTACTGAACCTCAGCTTGGCTGAGGCAGAGGAAAATAAAACTTCTTAAATGGCTTTCCTCCTACCTTCTCTCAGTGAGAGTCCTGTCCTCTGACCTTTTGGGGTGATGTCCTCCTTTCTTTCCTAAACTGGAAGCCTTTTGGTGTCTGCCTGCACTGCAACAAACTCTCCAAGGACCCTTATGGGTCTCTAGCAGAGGTATCTTTGTTTTGCTCAGTTTTGGCCATTCCTGCTCTTCCGGTCCATTCTCACCACAGGCTAATTTACTGCATTCCCTGCCCCTCCACCACCCGACCTGCTTTGGGCTCTAGAAGATCTCAAGGCAGTTCTACATGCTGAAGTTCTCTCTGGGAAGACAGAGCGCATCCTTGCTCTCCCTGTCCTTTCCAAAGGGACAGCAGTTGGTTGCAGGTGACCAAGCAGCCTTCCTGTTCACGACCAGACACCTGATTTTAATTGACCGTGCAATACTGGAAGACTACACAGCAAAACCCAAATAAAAGGCGTAGCAGGAGGCCTCTGCAGACTTTGTAAACCTGGTATTTCTCAAAGCCACTGTCCCTTGTTGCCTCTCATCACCGTTCCCATCAGCCTGCACCAGATGAGTTTGTTGCTAACTGCTCCCATTCCTGGCTGGGCCCCTCACGGTGCTCCCACTGACTGCACTCATTGCTGGCTTCCCCCCCCTGCTTTCTCCATCAGCTGCTTCCATCCTGTTCTCTGCAGGGCTCTATCAGTGCCGTGAGGGCAGGGAATCTGCCTTCCCACTGCTCCTCTCCTGACTCACAGCTCGGGCAGCCCCAGAAAGGTCCTGCAGGAAAAGTCCAGATTTCTCATCACAAAGCAGAGGCTTTTAGGATGGAGCCTTTCTGATAAATCCTGGGACCTTTGCCCCAGTTTATTTGTCACAAAGTTGAGAGAGGCAGCATTAAACCCAACTGACTCCTTCCCCTGAAGCGAATCTGGCATCATTGAGGTTTTATGCCTTGCACAATGTAACCATTCATTTAATACAAATGAAATTGTTCCTTCAAATTCTTGGTTTAGATGTTTCGATAATGAAAGTCCCAAAATATGGTATATAAATAGGTAAGTACAATGCTCCTGCTACTACTGTTTTCTTTTGTTTCTGCTAGAGGCCCAGAATTTGTCCTATCCACGCCCTCCACCCTTTGGACTTGCTTTTCTTCCTAACGTGTTTGTTTTGCTCTACGAGAAATAGAAGTCATTTGTCCAGGGAACACAGTTAACAGCCAAATACACAGGAGATACCAAACCTTATGACTCTTCAGCATCTCTTTTTAGCTGAAATACTTGGAGGCAGATCTCGGAAGCATTCATCAGTTTAATCCATATAGTGGGAAAGTGTAACTAGCAGCCAGTGCTGCTGGGAGGCCAGTGCCAGGCTGTATAGAACAAGAACAGGGAGCCATCAGCAGTCTGAGAGCCAAATCCATCCCTTCCTGCAGCACAGCAGCACAGCCCCTGTGCCCAAAGCTGGCTGAGCCCACTTAGCTGCCTGCTCCTCTTGAACCGACCTTTATTCTTTATGGAAACCAATTTGTCAGGCCAATGTTCTGAAAATGCCCTGATAACCTAATTTGTATATATTTTTCTCTCTGTTTGCTTTATTAAAGTTATCCTTCATGCTTTATAACCAAGAGCTGACCCTATTTATGCAATGTAGAATGCTAACTGAAGACTAATGCGGAATCCATTTAACACAGTTTTCCAGTGAGGAAGAAAAGGTGTACACAGCCTGATTAGTGAAGAAATGAACTTAAGAGTTATTTTCTTTTTAAAATGTGGCTTCATTTTTAAAATGCAACTTTATATATCAGTTTCCAAAATGGGTTTTCATGTTTAAATGATCAAGCCCAAAATACAGTTGTATGTTTTCTTAGCTTTGCCAATTACTTATTAGGAAAACAGTCTTTGGGGCAGGAGAGCCAAGGACATGTAATTCCCTCCATGGAACAATTTCTCTCTTCATTACTTATGGAGTTTAAAATGAGATTTTTCAGGAAAGCAAGTCAGTCTTAATGCCTAGAATAGGTTTCTAGAACAGGGGGATTAAAGTACTTCAAACCTAGACTCACTGCAGCAATAAATTTGTGTGCACATCAAAACTTAATTCTCTTACTTTCATGGATAAGCATATGGTTATTTTGCTAAAACAATGCCCATGCCCTGAAATTGCTACTGCATTGTGAGAGTTTAAATGTTTCTTCCCTGTAATTTTCTGAGAAATTCAGGCTTTGGAGAGAAAAAAACCTTCTACAATTCTTTATAACTGGGCTCCTACAAATAGAGGTGACATGTATATACTTCTCTGCCTAAGGAGATTCTAGAAGCCTCATAGATTCCGTTTTATTTTTCGTGTGTTTGTATTTATCATCAAAGGAGCAATAGCTACAGATTGAGGTGTCAGAGAAAATATAATGTCAGCTTAAAAAGAAGTGTTAGAATTTGTTTTGGAATCTGGACATTTTAATTTGCGTCAATATTCATTATATTCATAAACAAAACAATCGGGGTTTTTCCATGTTAGGGAAAACAATTATTTTATGGATTATAACTTAAATTGAAAAGTTTTCTGGTGCCCTAACACAAATTGTTGAATCTGTCTTTAGAAGGCAGTAATTTTTTTTTTTCAAACCTGTATAATTTTTGAGACACTTGGAAATATGATCCTGATCAATATCTGCTGGACTCTGTGGGAGTATTTCCAATCACTGCAGTGGGCAGCCAAACAATTTCATTTAAATCTCTCTGCTTTTCAGCCCATTGTTTCTTTTTCAATATAGTGAACGAACCGTTCTCAGTTTCTCAGTAATAAAGAGCCAAGCTTGTAAATGCTTATTTGCAAATGTCCCTTCAGCCATGGGAGCAGTTCTGCTGAGCGCTGGGAGTTGGGTGTGCACTGACATCCGTGCCTGCACTGTCATTCATGGGGGACTGGGACCAGAAGTGAATAAATGGATCAGGAGAAAGTTCTTTAGCAATTGCATTACTGAGGTACAGTCCTAATGGCCAGTTCAGAAGAAAATTTCTGAAATAGTAACTAGGGAGAAAGGGAAACCACACTGCACATCTAAATAAAGCTGAGCAGTAGAACCATTCCAAGAATCCTCTCAATGTCTTTGGATCAAACTTGAAGCTTCAGTATGAGCATCCTGAATCGTTTTCCCTGTGAGGCTCTGCCATTTACATTTTTAAATATTTGTAAATTTTCTGTGGTTCTACCCTGTTTGGAAAGAATAAACCACTTAGGTACATTATAATTGCCTCCTAATAGCACTCTGTGGATTAAAAAATAGAAGGGTATCTGTACCTATTCCCTCAGGTTTTTAGAATCCTCAGACATTAGGAGTCTGGGTGAGACTGCAACCTGTACTTTGTCTTTGCTTTCCTGGGTACAGATACATAAAATTTATTCTTATGTAGTGCCCTTCACAGAGAAAATCATCACCAGAAGAATGGCTTGAGGCTTAGCAGCACTGTGCTACTGAAGATATTTCTATATATATTGTCCTCTCAAAATCAGTATTTTCTCCAGTTCTGCCTCTCCCAGGCTGGAAATAATTGGGTTGTACCACTGATTCTGGCTCTAGCATAAAAACCTGAATAAAAAAAATATTGCAATTTCTATGGAATAATGATATCTTTATCTTTGTCACTGTAAGTGATACTATAAACTATACTGCCAAAAATATTAGGCCCTGTGTACTGTTTAAAGTTCTGGCAAACAGATATTTCCTTGTTTTCAGCTGCAGAGGAAACCCTCGCTCATTTTCACTCCTTAATTTCTTGTTGCTCAACTTGGCATGCGTGATATTATGTTGATACAGATAGCACGTGATACACGTGTGTGTGTGTATACACATACACACACATGCAGAAGCCTTATCTATCCAGTTGTCTCTGAAAGCATCATGCCTCCTCTCAAGTTTCCTGTGGTTTAAAACCCAGTTTTCCTCTCACACTTTTGTGCAGGGGAACACAGTTGTTATTTCTTTGCACACTGGGGTGCTGGGTGTGCTGCCAGCAGTAGTCCCTTAGGGCTGTAGCACACACTCCTGTGCCACCTGCCAACCTCCCCACGTTCAGAAATCATAAGTCAAGCCCCCCCCAAAAAATTAAAATGGTTCAAACATGATTCCCCTTCAGAGGAAATCATGCACGTGTGGCTCTCTTGCCTTGTCTGTTTGTTAAGTGATGCTTTTGTGGAGCTGTGCACTGCCTGTTTCTTGTGTTGTTCAGCGTCATGTTTCTGGAGCTTCGTCTCGCAGCCCGGAGGCCGAGCAGCACCCTTCCCCCGAGGCTGTGAGTGCTGGTGGGTGTTCGGAGGCCGAGCAGCCCCCTTCCCCCGAGGCTGTGAGTGCTGGTGGGTGTTCGGAGGATGAGCAGCCCCCTTCCCCAGAGGCTGTCAGTGCTGGTGGGTGTTCAGAGGCCGAGCAGCCCCCTTCCCCAGAGGCTGTGAGTGCTGGTGGGTGTTCGGAGGCCGAGCAGCCCCCTTCCCCAAAGGCTGTGAGTGCTGGTGGGTGTTCGGAGGCTGTGAGTGCTGGTGGGTGTTCGGAGGCCAAGCAGCCCCCTTCCCCAAAGGCTGTGAGTGCTGGTGGGTGTTCGGAGGCCAAGCAGCCCCCTTCCCCAAAGGCTGTGAGTGCTGGTGGGTGTTGTGCTGTGCTCCTTCCCAGCAGTGGGGCTGGGGTGCAGGCACTGCCTGCCCCTCCCGTGCCCTGCCTCGCCGTGTCCAGCCGGGCACACAGCCCTGCTCTTGCTTTCCTTGGGGCTCCCTTGAAGTGTTCTCTCCTTCGAGCAGCTCCTGCTGCCATCGAAAGCTTTGCTGGTGGTTGGGTGGCATACACAGGTTCTGGGCATTTCCCAAATACAGGTGAAAAGGCTCTGTAAGGCCTTCAAGAATTTAAGTCATAAGGCCAAGTCTTCACAGTTTCCATGTCAAGAAATATTCTTGTCTTAGCTCAGTAGGAAGAAGGCAGAGTGATATTTTTTAATTATCTCGCTTTTTGTAGTTTATCCTAAGCAAATGTTTGAGCATCTGAGACATTTCTATTTTTGGTGAGTAATAATGTCAGTCTTTTTTTTGCTTCATTTGCTTTTCATGTGCAATTCTTGCCAGGCAAGAGTAAAATATTCAGGTCTCATTTACATCGAAAATTACTCTCATGGTTTAGGGGAAAAGATAGAGCTGTGTTTTTCTCTGACAGGTGTTCTTTTGTTGATGATGGTACACGCTGCCATAAAGTGATGTTCTATAAGGCTTTAATGCTTTTCATAAGTGCACTGCTAGTCTTTAAAGACTGTAAATGTTAAAGACCTCTTCTCCAGAAGAGAAAAAAACGAGTGTCTGTCTTTGGGGAGAAAATGACCTATGATAGCAGAGCACTTTGATTGTGCAAGTTCAAATCCTTGACAGATTCAATCATACGAGAAATATAAGAAGCAGATACAGGTGAATTTTGTAATCTTTTCAGGATGAGCATCTAAAAATTCAGATGATTATCTGCTACTTCTTGACCTGTGACTTTCATAAGAGAAAACTTTACCGGTATCACTTCAGGTAGTAATGCAAGAGAATTAGGGTTTCAAGTACTTTTTGAGGATATTTCAATGACTGACTGTGGCCAAAATAATTGAATGTTTCTAATAGTATTTTTTATTTTGAGCTGATTCAGATCTTGATGATGTTTGGTCTAACTGGCTCAAATTTTGAGTTTGGCATGTTTATCTGTCCTTTCAGAATGACAGATGTTTGTATATTTTATTTTTTTTTTTATTCTTAAAACACCATCCTGCCACATGGAATTTTTTTCTTTCACAGAATTTCAAAAAGTGAAAACTTTAAACAAAAAACATTGGGAAATATTCAGTTATAGGAATGCATTAATCTTTTAGGTGATTTTCCAGACAATCCTTACTGCATGTTTCATAGCTTCTGGAGTCCTCAAGTGTGTAGTTTCCTGGTTGTCAGATCTCGATACCAAGAACCAGCAAGTGGGAGACCAGAAATGGTAAAACAAACTGAAGAAGAATTGCAATGCACGGAGCTCTTTAGGAAGTTCACAAGCTCTGGAGAACCTTGATTGGCATGTGGATTGATTTTATGGGTTGGAAAGGTTTGATACTGAGTAACAGAGAAAATGCCAAGAAGATCTTTGACAAATGCAAATCCTTTGGGACTGGAACACAGGAGAGCAGATAGATCATGAAGCACTATCTTTATTTGTACTGTAAAACTGTGAACTTTAGTCACTACCTATTGATTGCAGTGCTTTAAGTTCCCCTGTTGTGCTGCCATCAGCTGCTCACATCTTCCTGTATTATCCTGCTTGTCACATAAATTGTTTGATCTCTTCTTGTACTTTTGTCACAAAAGCTACTCGGAGCTGGACTGAACATGTGCAGCGATCTTGCCAAGCCGTGTGCGGATGACAGGGCCGACGAGTGACAAGCTCACTTGATTTGGTCCCTGTGCAACGCTGCAGGAGTTTGGTCTGAAGAAATGTGTTGGGTCTTAAAATGCTTGAACAGACATGATAGGCAGACAGTTGTATCTGGATCCATAAGCTATAAACAAACAAGTTTTATTGGGTTCATAAAGCTATCACCATTTTCTGTTGAAGAAGTGATGCTGGTATGTGGTACTGCAATTAAGAATGGCTAATGATGATGATGAAAAAATTACAGACCCACCCAAAGCCTGAAGCTTTGCTGTGATGTGAACTGCTTTTTCCTTTCACATGAAGGAAAGTGTTAAACCCCAAATTACAGCCTTTTTTATGACCTTATGTGAAACATACTGTTTTTGAAAGAGAAATCGTGTTCAAATGGGTCTTATCAGCTACCACCAGGCTCTACTAATTTCCTTCATCTCTGTTCAAAAAACAGAACAGTGAAAGCTGAATTGACTTAGGAGCAAAAGGGGCTTCTCACCTCTAAATCAAGGAAAGGGTGGGAGAGGGGCGCTTCCAGGGACTTGTAACACTACTCCTATTTCAGCTGTAAATGTCATGTCCTCACCTGCTCAGCAGCAGGTGTTCTGTGCTGTCGGTGCTCTTCAGTGCAAAAGACACGTATGGAGTACGAAATCAGACTGCCCACGTGGGCTGTGGAACCAGGGGGTTTGTCTTACCTGACCAGTGCCTGCGGTTTCACTGACCATCTGTAACCAACTGGCTCTGTGTCTCTATTCCTGGACACCACAGATTTGTATTTTCAGGTTTTCTCTTTGTACTGTTTGAAACATTTCCATGCTCCGCTGTTACCTGGTGTAGACTGAGAAGTTATTAACGATCAGCTGCTTGTGGCAAACTGCTGGGTTTTATGTGTTATGTTCCACCTTATCAATGAACCTTATGATTGTGTTCTAGGACATTCCCTCTGCAGCTCCTGCTGTTGGGAAAGTGAAGCACCCACTCACTGAGGCCTGGGGGGAGCACAGCAAAGGGATTAAGCAGCTGCAAAGTGGAGTGGCACCCGCGATGCTCAGGCAGTTTTCTGTACATGGGTGACAGGCATTTCACAGATAAGGGGTCTTTAGATAAAATCCTCCAATGAGCACTGATAGCTAACACAGGCCGTACTCAGGCAATAAAAAGGACCTGGGTGAGTCTCACTCTTGGTTTCCAGTATTTCTATAACAGACCACAGAATGAAAGTTGCCTGTGAGGGGATTTTACCTGTGTAAATGCCTTTTCCCACAGTTTCTTTCCATTTTAGTGCCCTGTTTAGAAGGATGAAGTGGCATCTCTTTAGGGTCTGATTTCAGGATGAACCAGGCTCTAACAGTGATACTTTTGTGTCTCCCTGCCTATGCTTGACTGTTATTCTGAGACCTAACTGTTGGCCCTTGAGACACTGATTTATTTAATTGGATTGTGAAACATGACAGAAGCTCATTTTTCAGACTTTAATCTTGGGGAGTTTCCAATGTGTGTAGACAGAGTTGTAATTCTCAGTAGTTCCAGAGGCCTAACAGATTCTAAGATCATTAACATTATGTTCTTTATGGCAGAGGGTGTGACCATAAATTATGTTGGTGTGAGCTTGAATAGAACTTTATGAGCTGAATTCTGCTGAGGCCCTCAAACCTTGTGCTGTTACAGTTGTAAGGAAGGATGCAGGAACTAATAAAAAGGAAAAATTTCAACACTAGTGCAATTTGTCAATAGGATCTGGTAGTTCAGTGGAATTCAAGCTCTCTCAAATTACTTTTTGCTTTAATTCTGTTTGATGGCAGTTTAACGTTTTTTTTAATATTGTGGTTTTATTTATGCTAACTTTTTTTTGCCTGTGAAATGTTTGTAAGTCACATGGCTTTCTGGTGATACTATGCACAAGTAGAAAAATTTGTGCTTGTAATTGCTCTTTGAAAAATAGATCTTTCCTAGTCACGTGTAGTATAACTATAATTTCCTTCTTTAGGATGGAGTCTGATTTCAGATTGTTTAATCATAGAGAGTAAGGATTAGTGCCTCCTTATTGGTGTTCCCCATATCCTTGCTCTGAATACTTTATTGTAACTGCTAGAAGATGCTTCTCAAAGACAGTTCTGGAATTGTAAAATCAAGCTTCCATACGCTGAGGGAAATTGAAATGCCACTCCCTACATGGAGTCTTGGGAGTTAGACTATGCATTTGCATTTGCACTTGCCTCGACCCAGACCACCCACTCTGATGCCTAGTTTAGAAACTTTCAAAATCAGTTTAAAATCTTTTACTTATAGGCTTCATATCCTTCAATCTATTATTATTATTATTATTATTACTGAATTTCCATGACCACAGGAGTATTTGTGAAGGACATCTCTTTGTTAGCTGCGCTGATGGCTGTTCTCCCTTGCTCTGCTGTACCAGCACCAAGTGGGGTGCAGATCTTTGTGTTTTGCCAGGTGCATGAGCCTGTTGTCTGTCAGCTCCTCAGATCCACGGACCAGCACCACTCTGCAAGGCCAAATTAGATTTGTGTGAAATGGTAGCTGAGCCAGCAGCACCGTGTAGCTCCAAGTGACCACGTTAATTAGGAACCAAACCATAAAGAGTAGCATCTCTGCAAGGAGAATGCTGGCAGGCTAACTACATCTGTGGCAAATCGAATTAAGAGAAATCCCATTATCTTGCTTGGGATTCTGCTTTCTACTGACAACATGTGTCAGTGTTACTGCAGGTCAGTTACTGCAGAGATATTTCATTACTGTAAAAGGCTCTCTTAGAACAATGCATGGAGACGTGAAAACTGAACACAACTCCTGGGAATGATAGTAAGAATATTATTTAAAGTTGACCTAAAGAAATGCTTTACCTTTTTTCCTCTCTGTGTTGCTCAGGTGAGGTGACAGAGTCCTCGAAGCACATGGAATGTTTTTGATGCTGTATCTAAACACCTGTGCTGACATGCTCTTGTCAAGCTAATACCAGTGAGCTCTTTCACAGACAAGTATTTGTCATAGTACTTATAACTTTGTCTTGCTCTGAGGTTTGTTTTTAGCAGTTTATAAACATGTTCAAATGAACCAAGTATATTCAGCAGTAAATGTATCTCCTTTTTTATAATCTTTCATGATTTTCTGCAAAGAATACAGAAACCATTAAATTTTCAATTCCATTAGTGAGATAAAAGATTGAGAGTGAAGGACATGCACACAAATAGAAGGACATGTAATATAATGACACTTATGATAGGGACAGAAGCTTGGATATCAAGTACTTTGTCTCACCGAATTTTAATTAGGAATTTTCCTTTAAGCTTTACCAATGAAAAAGAGCCTGATATACTATTTGAATTTTGGCATAAAAATAATTAAGGAGTCTAGTAAACCAGGCTCACTATTTCAGATATTCTAACTTTGCAGACTGCTTCCTCCACAGAACTTCTTCCACTGCATACCTTGTTCCACAGAACTTCAATTGAGTTAATGACATAAACTTTAGCAGTTCTGATCTGATCCAGATATTAAATTATATTCAAATGTGCTCTGATGTTTTAATTCTTTCAGTTTTGATTTAAAGGAGAAAAATTATAATGATTTTAGAAGGGGAATGTATTTATTATTTATGAGAAAGCAAACCCTTTCCTCCCTCCTGCTATGGGCTGCTTCCTGATCCATGTAGCAGGTATTCTATTTTGCTTCTGTCACTTCAACCCCAGCACGGAGTCACAACTTGGACAAACCTATCATTGAGATTCTCCAGCCATCATAAGTGTCATTATATTTGTTTCCCTTTATTTGCAGGGAATATTTAATTTTCACAAAAACACCAGATTGAGAGCACAAAAACCCACAACACCAGAACAAAGCCCCTCCTGTAAAGTCTGATTCTGAGGGATTAACTGGTAAGAACAAGGAGATGGAATAGCCAGGAGTGTTTGCCAGCTGCTGCTGTTCAGCAATCTCTTGGATCCATTGCTATGCTGAGCACTGCACAGCAGGAGTCATTCAGAAGTGTGATACCTGACACCGCTGGAGCTCTTTTCTTGTGTTGGCCGGGTTTTTTTTTGGTTCCTATGTCCATTTGATATTTGGCTTTTGCTTGGACTGCTAATGATAAATGAAAATTGCTGTTACCAACTGTGGCAATTTACCATCACCATTGTAAAAGTGAAAGAGTGATCAGTACATGCTGCACCTCTGCGGGTGCACAGCCTTTGCCAGAGCAGTGGAAGTGTTCTGCTCCCCTGCACCCCCTCTGCAGTGCTGTGTGAAGGTCCTGCTCCCAGGGCAGATGTGCAGTGCTGCCAAGGGGAAGCTCTCAGAGAATCAGAGATACTGGCTTGGAAGGGGATGTCAGGGATCATCTGGTTCAGCCTTTCTTGGCAAAACCACGGTCTGGGCAGGATAACCCAGCCCCTCTTCAGCTGGGTCTTACAAGTACCCGGTGCTGGGGAACCTACCACTTCCCCAGGGAAATTATTCCAGTGGCTATTTGTCCTAATTGTGAAAAATGTTCCTTTCATGCCAGTTGTACTCTCCCCAGTCAGCTGTACCCATCACCCCTATTGCTTTGCTGGGAAATAGCCAAGCAAGGCACTTTGTGTCCCAGCATGTGGAACTCGCCCTCTGGGGAACAGGAGGACAGGTTTTGGCTGTGGGCAGTAACCATATGCTGCAGAGAGTCATCCTCTTTGTTGCTTTTTGGCTTTTAGGTGAGTATCCTCTGGTCCTGGAAATTTTTAGATTTAACCTCCCAGAATTTAGGGGTTTTTTTTTCTGTATGCATTTACATAAGATTTTTACTTTTTTGGATTAACTTTCTTTTACTGCTAATAAGGCCCCTTGCTCAGGTATTAAAATCTGTTAGCTTAGTTTGGTAGTCCTGTTACTCTTTCCAACCAGATATGCATTTGCTCTGAGTCTCTAATATCATGCCTTTAAACAATGTCTGTGCTGTTTGCAAGAACTTTACTTTCAGATGTTCTCATTTATGAGCCTTCTCTCTGTTCTAAAACTTTTAAAGAGATGATGTGTCACTGATACAGATCTTTTTCTTTCTTTCTTCTTTTGGCTTTTCCATCTGCAATGATGCTGAATATGATGCCATTTAGTTCTCATTATAGAGCTAATTTTTGTATTTAGCTTGTGAACAGTGTTTTCCCCCCTGATCAGGACTAAATAAAAAGCTTTATCTTCGAGACCTGCCCCTAATGGATCAGATTCTTCCTGTCATCAGAACCCCAGGCCCTCTAGACAGGTGATGTCTTCTCTGAACCTTGTTTGCTCTTTATGGAATCTTTGAAAAAAGAAAGGCAAAATCCATCTCTATCCTTTCAAATATTTGGATGGGATATTCTCAGCCTGTGTGTGCTGAAGGTTGAGCAAGATCTATCCTCATCTCAAAAGCCCTAAATACATCTAAAAATACATCTAAGCACAACATTCTTGTATCAGTTGCTGCAGTGTTATTAATGTCCCGACTGATCTTGCACTAACCAAGATTCCAGCACCACGGACACCCTGGAGCAGTGGCTGGGCCTCAGCCACTCAAAGGGCAGCAGGTTCCTGCACCCAGGGCTGGGAGAGCAGCTCCCTGCAGAGCCAGGGAAGGCTCTCGTGGGGGGATAATCCCTGCTCTTGCACACCCAGGGTTCTGCCTTCCCCATGAGCTCTTGGTGCAGGAGCGTTCCTCCACCACACAGTCCCCTGGGCTGGAGCCCACGAGTGTCCTCCTCAAAGTACCAGGGGAAAAAGGAGAGGGGAGCCGGAAGGGGAATGTATTTAAAACAGCTCTGTAATGCTTGCTTACACCAGCTGGTGTTCAGTCTCATGAAGCACTGCTCTAAGTACTAGAAATTATATTGGACATGATGTATGTGTGTATATCTGCAGGTTCAGAATAATACCCTGGTACCTACAGGAAACCCAATTTCCCAGGACCAGCCAGGAGTACTTTGTAAGTGGCAGGTGTCATAACCTTTGCATGTCTGAACTATGTAAAGGTTAATTATATTCCACTCCACTGCAGCTATGGTTACATTCATGGGACTTTGTGCTTAATGCTGCTCTTTAACTGACGTGTCACTGTAGAGATGAATTACATGAATGCAGAACTCAAATTACTCACATCAATTACAATAAGTTATTATACTTAAAAAGTAGAGATAGGAAACATGTTTGTTATAAATTATTATGAATAGAGTACTTTCTGGTTTGCAAATATTTCAATAAATGATCTTTATTTTCTGATAGTGCATTTGTTATTTTTTAATATTTCCTTGCTTGTCTGGACAGCTAATTCTCAGCCTATGGATTGTGATCAGTAAACTTTGTTTCTTACAGTAAAAACAGGTCCATGTCCTTCTTTCCTGGGACCCCAGAGCTGGATGCAGCACTGCCCGTGGGGTCTCACCAGAGCAGAGCAGAGGGACACAATCCCCTCCCTCAGCTGCAGCTCACAGTGCTCTGGATGCAGCCCAGGACATGTTTGGCTGTCTGGGCTGCAGGTCATGTTGAACTTCTGGTCCACCAACACCCCCAGGTCCTTCTCCTCAGGGCTGCCCTTAATCCATTCTCTTCCCAGCATGTATTTGTGCTTTTTGTTTATACTTTGTTTTATTGTAGCAACTGTCTCAAAAACCTACCTGTTTGAGAATGTATTTTAGTGGGACTGTATGGAAAATCATGAAGGCAAAAGAGCAGCTACCTGTGGAGATAATAACCATGATCAAAAGGAACTGTACTTATAGCTAAGGCAGGTGCTATTGTAAAGTGTACATGTGGCTCTGCCTTCCAGAATGTCTGTATGTGCTTTTCCCTGAGGAAAGGTTGTCTTCTGTCTTAGTCGCTGCATTGATAATTACCAGTCATCCAGTTATGTGATGTGAAATATCAGAGCTCACTCCTGAGATCCTGCTGCTACTACACGTTCACTTGGACACCTAAATTACCACCGACTGGGTCATGACTGCTGTAAGTTTTTGTGTATGAGGGAGAATATCTACACAGACATGGAGTGAGCAGCATTGGCTGGCAGCAGTGAGAGGCCTTGGAGCATCTGTACAGGGAGCAGCTGTTTGTGGCTTTGTTCATTTACAGTTCTGCTACCAAAATCCCCCTCTCTGTTTCTGTCGCTGATTGGGAAGAGCTGTTGTTGCTAAGGTCATTACAGAATCATTGTGAGTGAGAAGGGGAGCTGGGTCCAAGCCATCTAATGGTGTGTTAGTGCTGAAGAGATGAGCCCTGAGGCCCTGCTGAACCTGTACTCAGTAACCAAACAGCTGCTGGTGTTCCCAGTAGCTCGAGGTGAAACCCTGCACAAGCCGTGGAGCTCAGGGGAGCAGTAGCTCTCAGGACTCACGGTGCACCCTGGTGCTTCTGCTGCAGTATTTGTTACTGACACTGCAGTGGGATCTAAACTGAAATCTAAACTAAAACAGGAAATCAGAATTTTTCCTGCCAAAGAACACTTATTTCATAGTTTATGGACCAGCTTAAACTCAGAACTTTCCCTCATTCTGTGGTTGAATTTGTTAACATTTCTTGAAGGATGGTGGTGACTGCTCCGCTGCAAGCCATGCCTCCAAACTTTATGGAGTTTGGCCCTCAGCTTTCTTCATGGGCTCGTGTACTCCTCATGAACAAAGAATTTGTTAGAAAGAGCAATGTTTCCTTGTCAGAAAGCTACAATGTCAACAAATATTAAATCTTTCAAGTGTTGCTTTTCAAAGACACACCAGAGAGAATGAGGAGTGTGTAACAAAACCAAACAAGTTGTCAAACTGATAGGAATCTTGAGAATTAAAGTTCCTGCCTTGAAATGGTGCACAGAGTCTGCCAGGCGTTCTCTGCCCCGGTGGTGTTGCCTACACAGTCCAATTATGAAGGAATCTGAGCTCAGTGGTAACACCACAGCATGAGCCTCAGAATCATCGTTCATCCTACAGCACTGAGCGAACAACTTTGACTTCAGCTTAGTCCTGCATCCCAGTTGCAGGAATATGTTTTTGCAGGATACCTTATGGCAGTAGAGTGTGGAGTTTGCCATTGTGCTGGAAACACACATTCCTGGTGCTCTTCCAGAAGGATTATAAATTGTGCAGTCACTACCATGCAGTATCATCACATGCCATGTCCTGTGTGAGATGCAGCTTGGGTGCTGCATCATCAAACTGCAGGTTTCTGTATGGAGTAAGCAAGTGTAGAGCCATAATGTGTTTAATTAGGTGATCTAAATCCCCAATTCCCCTAAGTTTTCATAAAGGAATTCATATCCTTTCTATAGTAGATCAGAACTCACTCCCTTTGTTTTGATTACACCCCTCTCAGTCTAGGAGCAATGAAACAGATTTTTGCAGAGATGAGAAAAGGCTGAATGCAGTGAGTTGCTTCCGATTTCAGAACAGTGATTAACTGGCAAATCTCCAAAGGATCGAATTCTGACCTCAGCTGCTGTGGATTGCAACTCGTGCACCACCATTTGCTCCCCTGGATTTACTCCTGCCTTTCACTGGTGTGCATGAGAACAGCTAGAGCCTTTCTGTGTTAGATGTGGCTCTGTTGGGGTGGTTTGTGCAGTTTAAAATGGCTGATGGCTGCTGGCTCACCATTCATTTTCTGTATCAGGCAATCCAGGATTCTGTGGCATTCCAGTCACGACATGTAACAGAACCCCAAAGACAGATTATGCAGTCACACCGATGAAAATTGATTACTAAGCACTCAATGAGTCATCTGCCTCAGGAAGTAACTACTTCAATCTATTATTGTCGATGTCCTGATGGGTCAACCAGGACGTGAAAAGGAATTTGCATTAAATTGATTTGAGTGTTTTTTCTAGAAATAACATCACTCAATCAAAGGAAACATTCAGACAGAGCTAGGGAGAACTGACTGAATTTGATTTGGGAAGGCAAAGCAGCAAGGGATGAGCAGGCTGATTCAGATAAAAATATAAATGGGATTTAGAGCACCATAAATCTCACATTTCAGAATGAAGAGTTGGAACAATTCTTAACGATTTCTGCAATGCAGATTGTGCTGCACATTTTGGAAATCCTTTATTTGGTTATTGATCTGTGTGTGTACATATCTCTATACACACATCACCCAGTTATGGGAACAGTGTGTTTATGCAAATAGTGTGCTTATATATGCACTCACCATCACCAGCTGCCAGCAGGTAACAGAGCAGCGTGGCCAGTTTCCAGTCATCTCTGGTGACTTTGCTGTACTGAGCTGATATAAAAACTGGAGAGTGCAATGTTTCTCTTCAAATGTTTTTTTTCCTTCTGAGAGCTGAAGACTTTCCGAGTGAGCAGCCCACCACTCAATAGAATTCAATAAGGGATGAATCACAGCAAAATGTCACTTCCTTCTCATCAGTCTTAGTCTTAAAGTGATTCATCCTCTCTCATGCTTGTAGTATGGGGTGGGTGTTCTGCCATCTGAAATTGTAGTGAGTTTCTGCTATCATGTTATTCCCAACAGCTTTGTATCTTCTTCCAAGGTTACTACTCATCATTGGAGGGTCCAATTAAAACTTCACACTTTAAAGAACTTGCTCCTTACTGGATACATGATTTGTGAATTCTTCTCTTATTGATTTTTGTAGAGTCAGTCTTTATATCAATTCCAATAAGTTCTATCTGAGTAATGATTTTGTGATTTGGCCTAAGAAATTACAGGAAGATCTTTTCAAAAAAATGACTAGTGATTGATTTGTTTCAGTTTTTGGCTTTCCACTATGAGGCATTTATAAGGCTGTGATAGCTGAGGACATATATGTTTGTAATTGTTTCAGAGTCAGGGCTCTTGGAAATGTCTCAGTCTGGAACCCCCAAAATTGTGAGATTCACAATCATTGTCATAGTTGGAACTGGCTTTAATAAGTGAGGCAAGGAGGAAAAGGACAGGGAAGGGTGTTTGGAAAGGCATATGCTAATCCACTATTGAAACTGCACAAGAACCAGCTCAGTGTGCTGGATACAGGATGAGCAAAATCTCTCAGAGCACGGAGGAAGGACCACAATCACAGTTTCCTCTGAATAATCTATAAATGTCATCTCCTTCTTTAGTGGATTTATCCTTATCCTGCCTCTGTCAGGCCCAAAAAAAAAAAAAAGCAGAGGAACCACCCAATAAGGGAGGGAATTAGAGAGCTGCCCATCCTGTCTGAGTCATTATGTACATATATTGAATATAAAGAAATAAGCACTTTATTGAACAAAACCCATATTACTTTAGAAATCAGGAGCCTAGGAGGTAGCAAAAAGTGATTGTGCTGTTGCCAGATAAACCCTCCAGCAGTAATATTCACTTTTTTCTGACAAACCCAAAACATACCAATTGGAAAAATTGATGTCTTGACGGCATATATTGCTATTCAGTAAGGAAGAAAAAAGAAAGCGTAAATTTAAATGCATTTTCTTCTGTTCTTGCTTTATTTCACTCATCATTTGTTCTGGTAATAAAATAAATACGCTCTTCTCTCCCCCTTTCTGACTACAGGTGCTTATGTTTCTCCTTCAGGCAGTTAATTGGTTGATATTGATGAAGATGCAACATTCAAAGAATCTGTATTTTCTTCTGGTTTACACATCTGTGAGATTAAGATTCAGTCAGGGCACGTGCACGAGGAATTGGAGTTCTGTGTTTTGACAACACTGTGAACATATCCAACAGTAATTAAGTATTTGGGGATAAGTGGAAAGTCAGTGTCAAGCTGCTCAAAATGTCTGGTGGGCCAGAGCTGGCTGGGTAGTTCTGCAAAGATTAACATTGCTGCTATTAATTGCCATATCTGCATTACTTCACTTCCCCTAAACTAGGACATGTCACACGAGCTGCAGTTCCTCTCTCTAATGGGGGATCCAAACAGCCAGTTCTGCAGTGTCCATTAGATATAAATAGTAGCCATTGAAGGAATATCCTGGAGAAGGCCTTTAAATTCCATTTTGTGCTAAGTGTTTTACCAGTCTGTAAATGGAGACAGTGTCTCTCTGGCATTGCCTTATGAATGTTAGAAACAGCCCGTGAGCCTAAGAGCCCAATCACCCTGTGAAGTTAACAGGATAATAATCACTTCTGAAACCTTCACCTGCGTGGAGTAACGTTGGGAAAACAGGAAAAGGAAATAGTCATGGTTCTTTCCTACACTGAAGAGCTCCAAGGTGCATCTGTGTTAATGTTTCAGTTTGGCTCAGAAGAGAATCTCCTGAGTGTCCCTGTTTATTGTGCTTAGGTTTGCATTGGAGGATGGCCTGGGAGTGAACTCTGATTCCTCTCCAATGAAACTGGGCTGAAAAAGTGATCTAGAAATGTGCCTAATTCACTCCAAATGCTGGTGAGCATTATATCCATGGGACCAGCATAATTCATCCAGAGTAAACCTCTGCAATGTTGAATCCTGGTAACAGCTGTTCCTCTGCAGAGAAGAGCTTCTGCTGGCCTGCAGGACCTGCTCGTTGAGGGGAATCATGGGCTTGCACAGAAACCTATGATGTCCCAGCTCTGCAAAAGAGTTAAGTACATGTCTACTGTTAAGATTTTTTTTTTTTTTTTTGATGTACAGTGGTTGCTGGTTTAGGTTCCTAGCAAGAATTAGAACGTACAAGAGGCAAAGTGAAAAATGCTTAAATTTTACCAGAGAGTGATAATGGATCAAGGCAGACAGTAATCTAAGACTGAGCATAAGCTCCAAGCTGGAACACAGACATTGATCTGTTCCTATAAATAACATGGATGAGAGGCCTGAAGTACTTTGAACATAACAGTAAAACTTTTAAATTATATCCCCGATCTCAAAAAAGAAAAAAAAAACACACCAAGAAAAAGGTCGATGAAGCTTCTTAATCCAAGAGGTAACATGATCAAAATGAATCTCAGGACAGCTAAGTCAGGCCAGAGCATTACAAACAGCTTGAGTCTGACAGACTGAAATGCAAGTAGGTCAAGCCAGGAGGACAGAGGTACAGGGAAGGGAGAGTCCTCACTGAGGTTTGGACTTGGAATTTTGATTTTTCTCTATTTCCTGAGTTTAAAAAGCTGATAATCAAGATAAAGTTTGGTTTGTGGGAGAGTTTACAGCTAGTCAAGTACCTCTGTAAATTGTCTTGCCACCTTTGCAGAAGAGTTCTGCTACACCACAGGATCCTGTAAGACCTACGCAGGTACGGGAAGGGCGGGCAGCTCTCTGCCCTGGTCAGCCAGAGGTGGAAAATGAAAATAACCCCCAAAGTCAAAGAGGTTCACATCTGCCACTGCAGTCTGTGTGAGAAGCAATTGCAAACTGCCTTAAGTGCATGTGCTTAAGATCAGACACCCTCTGAAAAGTCTGCTCTTGAGTGAGGCCAGAGTCTGGGGACAGCACGAAGGCAGCCAGATCCTCTCTTTCCCCAGGAGATATTTTGTTTTAAATCAGACTCTTGTAGCTCATTTACTCTGGAATTCCTTTAAGATTCTGTCCAGCTTGTGCTTGTGGGAGCATAACTGAAATCACACCCCTCTGCCTGCACACTGTTTTTGTGGCTGGCACATCCCTTAATGCAATAGACGTCCTTAATGAAGGGAGCATGAAACATGCACAATAACAATTCTATCATGCAAGAATTGATACTTCAAAATTATGCTCGCTTGTATTTACAAGAATAAAGTGGCCCATGGATAAGTGAAGATTGCTAGCTGAAGATTGGACTGATAAATCACAAGAATTAATATTTTTATTATGATTATTTTTAAAATAAGTAATTGGTTGGGAAAGCGTCTGGCTTCAAAGAAGGCAATTCTTCATTAAAAAATGGGTTACAAGGGTTTGTATGGCGTATTCTTTGTGGAAAATTTTATTTCCCAGTCATCTAGACTGAAACACAACTGAAATCAACCAGAATAATCTCATATACCATCTCTGCAGATCCTGTCCCATCGAAGGGTCATAATTCTATTAGCAGATCTATTGGGATGAGAGTCAAAGAAATTGAAGAAAAGAGAAACTTGGTCAAAATCAAGTGTTAGGTCTGAATGTATACAAAATGTCGCAGTTAGTTTTGATATGGAGAGTTTGATAATGTTTGAACAATAAATTACTCAAAACAAATGAATTTATTGTTCCCTGACATAAGCAATGTAATTAGAAAAGCATAACCATGACTTCTTAATGGCTGGAGTATGAGGTGGGATAGGAATGCTGATGAATTTTAAATTATGTAATTTGAAGCCAGCAAGCAGGGGTATGACTTTGTGTGATTCCCAAAATAAAACGTTATTTAGAGCCTGTCATTAAGTGTGCACAGGTTCTGTCCAGTCAAGTTAATAAAATCATCAGCTACCTGATGTCAGAAAGTGCATTGCATTTGTAAGCAGAAAAAAAAAGAAAGAAAGCAGACTGGAGGTATAAAATAGGATGATACAAACTATCCTAAATGTGCTTGTCCTCTGGCTTACATAAGAGTACAGCCAACCTTTCTGCAGCCCCATATCGTGTCCCTGATTTACTGGAGGGCCAGAGCCCTCAGTGCACAGGGGCAAGAAACCAGGCAGGGAAGGCAAGCGGCCGGCACGGCTGAGCTGAGAGCTGCTGGGCAAACTGAAGGGCAAGGACGAGGTGCACAGGCAGTGGGAGCAAGGACACAGGTCCTGGGAAGAGCACAGGATGGGGATGAACTTCACAGGGGAGGTGAGGAGTACCAAGAGGGGCTTGTACAGGTGTGCCAGACAGGCAGGGAATGTCCGGGGAAGCACACACCCCCTGCTCCATGAGCAAGGCTGGCAAACAATAACAACGGGTGAAGAGGAGCCTGCGCTGCTCAATGACTTCTGTGCCTTCACTGACAGCCTCTCCCTGAACTTCTTGAGTGGAGGGACCACAGGGCAGGGACAGGAGGAGTCCCTCCCAGTGTGAGTGAAGATGAGGTCCGTGACCCCCTGAGGAAGCTGAGCGTACATCAGTCCCTGGCAGCTGCTGAGCTGCACCCCAAAGTCCTGAGGGAACTGGCTGATGTAATTGCCGAGCCACTCTCCATGATATTTGGAAAGTCAGGGTGGCCAGGTCAAATCTCAGGTGAAAAAGGGAAACACTGCACCTCTTTGGGATGGGTAGAAAGGGCTACTGAGCTCTGAGCCTGGGAAGATCACAGAACAGATCCTTCTAGAAGCTGTGCTAAGGCACAGATCCCTTTTATTGGCAGGAGGATTTGGAAGCCTAAGAGCAAAACAAATACCTCAGACCAAATGCTCATTGGTATTTATTTTTCATTAGGACACTATCAGCTCAAAAAACTAATGCAAATTTTTATGAAATTGTTCACATATTACCTCATTTCCAAGTAGCTGAAGTTTTTCTTACCAATTTATACAATGCTTTTTCACAGATTAGTTTTCTGAGTTTTTTTGCTATTGTGGACCGTGACTGCCTTACTGTGTTTTTGGGTTTGGGTTTTTTTCCCACCCCACCTTAACGCTGAGTTATCAGCTTCAATATTGTCTTACATGTTCAGTTTTTTGTTTCAGTAGCTCACAGATTTATATATTTTTTTCAGTTCTCTTTCTTGAGGAGATGGAATTCTGAAGTTCTAGGCAAGCTGGTTTTGCAGTTTTGTTCCCTAAAGTATGAGGAGCTTTATCCAATACCTCATTGTTATCTTACAGAACTTTTTTTTGATGACTGACCTGAGGCTGATAACAGGTAACAATTGCCAAGTTACATGAAAGGAGACAGTTTAATCTACTGGGGAAACCGTTCCAAATTCAACAGGTCACAGTAATTTGCTGTTTGTTGTTTCACAGAAAAACTATGAAAAATATCTTGGTACTAAAGAACAGGTCTTCAAGGTCACTTTGTACTTGAGCAAGGAGGACAAAAAATGATAAATTATGTGTGTTGTTAGAGGTAATACAGTAGTGCTTGGTACTGGCTTGATCTTAGCAGATGTTTTTCCTATTAAAATCTAGAATATATGGCTCCACTAAACCTATGGAAGTAGTTGATTTACTCTCTTCATACAGAAAGAAATCTGTGAATAAGTCTCTAATGCATTCACTGCCTTGTTTCAGAACAATCCCACAACTTTTTGGGAATACAGATATTCTAGTAAATATTCTAGTAAGCAAACATTTACAGTAAATAAACATCTAGTATGTTCTAGTAAATCAACAAATAACACAGGAATAATGGCCTTAATGGTGCCATGATAATGGAGGAAAATGGAATATTAATTTAACCTTTCATAAGAACTTTCTTACATTGTATTTAAACCTTTCTTACATTAATTTTCCCTAAAAACAGTCTTTTTTTGTGTTAAGTGTCCCTTGCAATGTCTACTTTTTACAGGTCCCTTCAGTAATGTTCTGTTCTGGCAATCACAGTTTGAAAATAATGCTTTGCTAATGCAGTTACTGGGGCAAGGAGCAGAAAGCGACCGGAGCGCTTGACCACACCAAACTGCCCAAATGGCAAATGCACTCAATCATTTTTAAATTAAATTATTAGAATCTTCTATTGATAGTCTATAAAAAGAAAAAGTGACACAAAGTTCCTTTACTGAAACGTTTCCTTGGAATATTCATTCCACTTCAGTTATAAATAGATTGCCCTGTGGGTTTCAGAGCATACAGATGTCAGTGTCTCTGCAGAAGAGAGCTGCAGGAGCTCTGCAGGAAGAAATGAGATGTTTGTAACACTCTTGAGAGTCACAGATACACAAAAGAAGACACTCACATATAGGTTAAAAAAAAAAGGAGATTAAACCAAACTGGTTTAATGATTTAGGCTTGAAATACTAAATTTGCCTTAATGTGAAATAATGAGCGTTTTTCTCTGGTCTTATAATTTAAGGCTTTCTTATATAGTGCCTCTCTGGCTTGCAGTATCTCCATGCGAAAAGCTCAAAGGAAACGAAGCAAAACACAAGGAAAGGGCTGCTAGAGAGTAGCTAAACTGGAGGAGTGTTGGTGGTATTGTCACCACCCCCAGAATCCTGGAAGAGATGAAAGCAGGGCTGAAGTCACTGTCCTACACTGTTATCTTAACCATATCAGTAAAAATGGCTTACCTGCTATTTATGAGCTTGCAGGGCTACTTCTTGCAATGATTAATGGAGAGAAGCAGATTCCCTTTCCCTTCCAACCCCTCATTAAGCACCTGAGGCAGATGAGAGTAAGCTTCTGCAAAGATGTGGCTGTTTATAACCTCACAGCTTTTAGCCCTTCAGGCTTAGAAATATTGTCCATGAGATTATGAGGTAATCTTAAAATTTAACTACTGGTGTACGAGGTTTTGTTTTTCTGAGGCCTCTGGCTGTACATCCAGCTTCCTTTCTCTGATGATGCAGGTTCAGAATTTTCAGGATTTTGTTGTGACTGTATGGAGTTACTCATGTTTTACTTTTGAACAGGATTGCTTGTAGTGTTCTCTAGGTAGTTAATGAAAAGTCATTAGTACATATGGATATTGAGAGTTCAGAAGGTTTCTGTCAACATCTGTGTGGAGCTAACTGATATTGAGAATAAACCATGGCTATTATTTTCTCCTGTGATGTTGCTCCTAAAAGGAATTATTTTGCTGTTTACTGGACAGGTCTGGATTTGCCAAAATTTTGAAGGGATTGGTTTGTGCTGGCAAAATATCAAGGTGAAGTTAATTTAGATGGACAAAATAAATGAAAGTCCTTTGAAGGCTGTAGTTCTGCTAAATGATCTTAGTATTAATAAGGTGCTATGGCAGGTATTGCAACTTAATTAATTAAGCTGGGAAGCAAATTGGTCTTTCCTGGCTAATTTCTTAAAAATGCTTTCATCTCCTTGATGCTTCAGGTAGTTTATATCTGTACAGAATTCAGAAGGAAGCTTTCCATTCTGGTGAAGAAGGTGCTTGTTGCAGTCAGAAGAGGCAGTGGGAAATGGAAATGTACCAGTGTTGTTAATCTGTCTCAGCAGATTTGCTCACATAACATACGAGGTTGCCAAATCCCCTGTCATCCTTTGGGCTAAAACGCTTAATAGTCGAGTCTAGACCTATTAAGGTGATGGGGGAACTCTGGATTTCACAGCGTGGTGGTACAAATCCTGAGGGGAGGGAATATTTCCAGAGATGCCCAGAGGGTATGTGGAACAAAGGAGGTGAATAAAGATATCAGCAGATTGTTATCCAGCCGAAGTCCCTTGGCTTTTGTGTTCATTGGAACTTGGTAGAAAAATCTCTTTTAGAGAAGCTGATGTTAATTGTCTCCCTTGGTAAAAGCAGGGCATCCCCAGAACCTGCAGCCTGCTGAGGCTGTGGGACAGAGGCAACGCTTTGCTCCCCTCTTGGTGGCTGTGCAGGCCATGGGTTTTCACCCAGCTTTGGGGGAGTCCATTGATCACCTCTAGCAACAAGGTAGTCGTGCTAAAACAAAATTCAGAGACAAACACTGCAGGTCAGTTGATTTCACTGTTTGTGGTATGGCTCTGATGAAACAAGAATGATCTGCACTTCATCTGCACCCCTGCATTTGAATACAGCATTGTATTGTAGATCTTACTGACTGGGTTCTCAGCAGCCAGTAGAAGTGGAGAGAGAATATTTTTAGCTCTAGCGTGAGTGAAGAGGAAGAAATAGATGAGGACAAGAACTTGAAAGTGAGTGAGTTATCACGTGTTCCTGAGGTTTTCTCTTCTCTGTTAGCAGTAACAAATATTTTATCAAGAGACATAATGCCTCTTTAGCAAGTCCTGTCAAAAAGTTCCCACTTTAATTTCTTTGTCGGCATATAGACAGACTAAAGATTATATGCAGTGGCAATATTAATACATATACCACGGGTAAAAATAGACTTCAGGTTATGCTCGTGTGTTTATGCATAGAGTGGACTGGGAAAATTGTTAATCATCTTCTCCATTTATTTATTGAATATTTATTATAAGCACAGACATATACTTTGCTTGAGAATTAATTACTAAGTTGCGGAATATTCTTGACAAACCTTTGAAAAACCTGTGGCTTCAAGGTTGTTGTTGCATTACTTTAAAAATAAACTTCTTTTAAATAGAAGAGAGATCCTCTTATTTCATATTTCTAGTTTTCATGTCTAGAAGGGCTTTGAAACATGTTGCAAATTAAATAAATACTGTGTGATTTAAGTCCTCTGCGGTGGTATTCCTCCTGCAAGAAAAGCTTGAGGTAAACAGATGAAATGTTGGAAAAGCACCGTTGAAAGAGGAATGCTGGAGCGATCTCTGAACTCTGGAATTCACAGAATGCGATGTATTTCTCCTGAATTATTTGAAAATCTCTGTGAAAGAGGATAATGGCATTTTTCATAGCTCTATATTTCTGTCTTTACTTTTAATCTACTTTTGTTCCTCCAGAGCCTTTCAATATCCCTATTTTCTTGTGGGTTATGAGATAACCCTGGACTGCAGCAGTGTCCAGGTGGGATTCATGTGGTCTAAAGTAGCTGTCCAGATTCCATTTATAGTCAATAGGGTCGTTAGGGGCATGAGTTTGCCTCACTTGGGAGAGGATGTGTGAAATATGAGATGAATTGATCCTTTAAAAAGTGCAGATATTTCCAAGTTGAGCTGTAAAGAGCCTTGTTCTGATTAGCTGAGCTGTCCATGCCTGCACAGGTCATGTCTAATGCTAAGTGAAACAAATCTTCCCCCTGCCCAAGTGATAGCTCTGTTATCATACTCTGGGAAGCTCCCTGGAAATGAACTTCAGCCTAATGTGGGTGGCCAGAAGGGGCTTTCTAGGGTGTATTGAAGGGCAGGGATTTATTTCTGCCCTTTTCCTAGAATATGAATTTCGCTCCTCTATCTTTTGGCTGGTGATTGCTACACCTGGAAAAGGTTAATCCATAAAGTTTAAGATTATGTTAACTTTAAGAGTTTATTTTCAAACTTTGCAAGGAAATGAGAAATATGGTGCTATGTTCATTTAGCAATGCATTCTTGTCATCAAAAAAGGATGAGGTACTCTTCTATTTCATTTTGTATTCTGTCTTGCATAGATCCACAATTCTAATCCTCTCCATGAAAAATCAGATCTCTTAGGAAAAGTGATTATTTAATTTGTGCTTTTCCTTCATTGTGCTGCCACCCCCTTTAAAATGCTAAAGATTTTTAATGGCATAAATTACTTAACTGGTATTGTATAAGAAGAATAGGAAAAATATCAAGTTCCAGTGGGATTTGGAGATTTTCTTTTTCAAGAACTGATTATAGATAATCCAAAAGTATGGTTGAACAGTCTTCATTAGAGTCTCTCAGCAATCTGAACTTAGGCAACAGACTGTGATTCTTAAATTGTTTTCATCAGTTTAGGACTGTTAGTTGTTTTTAGCTCTTTTCTTTTGGCATCCATCTGTCAATAACATTCTCCTTCTGGCTAGCCACAGCAAAGCACCATTATCATTTCATTACATGCTAGGACAGAGGGGAAAATTGAGTCTGTTGTTCTTATTTTTAAAATATCCTTCAAGTCCTTGGTGCTTCTGATAGCTCTTATGTCATATGTCAAAGATATTTGTATCTTGGGTACTGTAATGCAAGGATTATGGAAGTGAAGGGGAGGAATTGAAGTTTTAACATATATCATAATAGTAACATAAATGAACATTGATTGTTCAGGAGGAAAGATGAAGTTTTATTGTGTATATCAAAGAGGAGGTATTAGAAAATGAGGCAAGGAAATGAACTATTGAGGAGAAATGGAAATGCTGGTTAATTGGTTATGGATATTTAGAACACTGCTCTGATGAGGAGAATGTGGCAAGAGACAGATACAGAGACTTCCATTAGGTGTCTTAGTGTCTTCTAGTCCTAATGATCAAAAGAAGAGTAACCAAAGGTGCTGGCAAAGCTGTTGTGCAGCCATGGGGTTCATGAGCCCCCCACCTATCTGCTGGAAAGGAGTCCAGATGGCCCAATATCTGCTCGAAACATTTTGCAGTCAGTTTTCAGAATTCCAGGAACAAAGAGTTAAAGGGAGGCTCGTGGGTTGCATTGTGGTGATTAAAGGTGAGCAGGTGAAATTGCAAAAGTAAAAAGTGGGGTTCATGGCAAAGTTTCTGAAATACTGACATTTCTGATACAGAAAAGGTGCACAGAGATAAGAACAAATTTAAAATACTTCATAGCCTTGGGTTAGTGCTGTGGATACTGTGTGAGAGCAAGAGAAAAGACTTTCAGGAACTGCCAGTTCCCAAGAGACTTTCTAGCAAGGCCACAGGCACTGGCTGTCCTTATGAGAAGGTCAGCTAAGTCATGACCTCTTCAAGGACTTAAGCCACAAGTAGGAATTGTATAGAGTGGAAAGTAGGTCAAATGGCTAAGAATGACTGTCAAAGGGTACGAAAACTAAGTAAGGAAATGTGAGAAAGTTAAGAGGAACCAATGACCCAGGAGCATAAAATACTGGAAGAAAACACTCTGCATGTCAATGACAAGGAATCAGTTATTTTGCTCTCGGCAGGGAAGGCAGCAGACACTGCCCAGAAGTGAAATCTACTTTTTGCTTCGGTTTTCAGCAGAATGTGTTTTAAACACATGATCAAAGCTAATATGAAAGAAGTCATGATCCCAACCTGATCTGCATGGCTTCTATCTAGTGGATATTTTAGAGATACTTAAGCTGGCAGACATCTTCTCTAGGGCATTTAGAGCACCAGCTAGAAGATCTTGGAGCCACTTGTAAGTCGTGTGTGGAAGCTTGGAGAGAGTGACTGAGCTCCCAGCAGGCACATGTAAAGTTGTAGAGCAGCTTTATGGAAAGCAGATGAAGGATCTGTTTCACACTATTGATGAGGCTCTGCTTGGCTGCAGACATGGATGTTTATTCCCCCTGCAGAAATTAGTGGTTTTATTCCCCTTCCCCCTGCTCCATCCTTTCTGTGCTGGGCAGGATGATACACAGCAATGATTTTTGGAGAAACTTCTTGAGATGTTCTGTGTCTTAAAAGCTCGTGTAATTACAGATTAGCATCAGCCAGAAAGGGGCATGTTTAGAGAGTGTTTGTATTTCTGGTGTTGGTAACCTGCTGTCTCAAAGTTGTTCTTCCTAACGCCTCCTGTCACAGCCTTTTAAGTCAGCAACAAGAATAATTTCATTTTTAGATTGAATTGTGCTTTCAAGGAGAGAATGTGGAGGCAAGAAGAATAAACATGCAGGGAAAATGATGAATTTTAGCCTAGTCCTGAAAATAGAGGGAACTGGAGCTACTCAGGTCTTTCAGCACCTTGGGACTCACCTATCTCTGACTGTTGGATTTTTTGCAAGGAGGCTTTTGGCAGACGAGTGCTGCCAATTTACATCAGCAGGCAGGGCATCCTTTTGTTCATGTGAATGCAAAAGTTGTTGTAGGGATATGGGTGTTGATGTGTAAAAGCTTCTACTCCTTTCAAAAACAAAACCCAGACTCATCCCCAAAACTGTCATATTTCATGTTTGTTTGGTTCTTTAGAATATTTTCATTATAAAATTCCCCCAAAGTATTCTGTTATCAAAATTAAATTGCATTTGATTGCCATCAGGTTAAGTCCTGAGGGAGAAACACCAATTCCAAAGTACCCTGTTAAAGCACTATAATGGGTCTATAACGTAGATCCTGCTGATTTTACCTACAATAACTCAAATTACCTCTTTTATTGTTCTATCTAGCAAATGTTTTATGTAAAAAATGTTGCCTTTATATTGCTTTTTTAATTTAATTTGTTTTTATCTCTTAACCCTTAAGAGCTCCTGCCCCAGGAAGCATATCTTGCTCACAATCACTTGACTGTAAGAGTGGTAAATGCAAATGTTTTTCCATTGGAGCCAGACCAACTTACATTTGTATATATCTATTGTCTATCTTTTTTCAGTGGTGTAGCTGAAATACAGACAAATAGTGAATAAAACATTTTCTCTGTAAGAATGTTAGTGAAGACTTCAGAATTAAAATAGCATGCTTGGCAACTGTCTTTTCCAGAAAACTATTTTGAGAATGAGTTACCGAGTGATAATTAGATATTGAAATGCGCCCAGCTTCACATTTCAGTGCTCCTTTCCAATTAGAACGGCATTAGAGTGAGAGTGTAGCTATATAATTGTATGAAGAATAGATCCAATTTTCTCAATGTCACTGCAATATCACCTTTCAGTAGTAATGGTACTGAATGATTACGCATATCATTTAGTAATAGTATTTTATCAATTTCACAGAGGGATCTTTTCTATTCATTTTTTTTTTTTAAGTGGACATGCAATCAGATTGTAAATGAGCATATAGAGGAGAGGCCATGCTATGTACAAATGTGTCAGTGCAAATGGCACTGCATTCTGAGCTGCTGGCAGTGACACAACGCTGTGTTTGCTAACGTTCAGCATCTGCAGGCAGAGTACACCTTACCTGGCTTTTTAATGGTCAAAAAAAGCAATTGCAAAAACCTCTTAGCTCACAAGTTAAGAAGAAGATCTTTACAATTTCTTTGTGGTCTGCTGTTGTATGTAACTACAAAATGAGTTCTGATACAGGTTTAGGAATAAATAGTGCCATTAGCCTTGCTGGTTAGCAGGCATTTTGTATTCATCCTTCCCTCTTGGTCTCTATCGTTCCATCTTCCTGCAGAGCAAAGCAGGCTGCAAAATGGATAATCCCTGTGAGAAGGCAGTGCTACAGAACTCAAATCAATCATGCCAAATGCTGCTAGAAATATTTCTTATAGGTCATGATTGGAAATTTATCCAGCAATTTCCATTTAAATGGCAGCTGCTAGAAGCAGACTGTACAGAAATATTGTGTTTAGGCTTTCAGGTATGTCCCTTAGGGCTCTGGAACAACATGGGCTCTTTAGTTTAACTCCATAAATATTAGTACAGCAGTGTATTGCACAGTTGAAAATACATTATCAGCTTAATCAGAGGCACCCGAGGGTTAAATTTGATGCAATGTTTGTTTGGTGGTGCATCCAAGATCTGGACAGCCAGGGATCTTTTGCTTTAACAACTGCTGCAGAAGCATACTGAGATTTAACTTGGTGCCTAAGCTTTTAGATAAGAGTTTTTCACATTTCTGTGGTATTTACTTCTCTCTCTGCCCTCATCTCCTTCTCATGCCTTCCTTTTAGATGCACAGGTTTACTTGAGGCAGAAACAGTCTCTAATTATATGTGTGCTTGTTCCTGGAACTGCCATGACCCTTCTGAATATGTTCTATTTCAGTGGTAATTCTTATTCTTCTATTGGGTCTGAAATGCCACTGAAATAAGCCAGGTGTGAAGGTTGCCCTGGCTATACCCCAAATTTCTAAAATAAGCCTCTGGCTAGTGCTGCATACGCTTTATTCATTTAAAAGTTCCCTAAAGTCATATCCTGTGTTATCAGTGCAAAACAAATGGACCATTTCTGGTAGCACTTCGATAAACCAAATTTTAAATTTAAAAAGGGTCATGTTGCAGTTTTAAGCTAGGACTTCAAAAAATGGCTTTTGCCTGTGTCTGGTGGATTGTTTGAAAGGCCTAAGCATGCCTAATGGGTCTTCTGGTGGTTCAGTTCTAAAGATATCTGTAAATGATATGTCATTATTTTCTCTAATTGCGAATGTAATAAACTAAGAGGATTCTGAAGGATGCTTTCAGACAATAATGGTCCTTAGTTTTTGAGAAGCTGAAATAATTAAAAGAAGATAATTCTTGGCTCTGGGGTGTAGTGATATAACACCACCAACAAAATTAGGTGGAAAAAAACTCCTAATTTTTTAATAAATTACATTGTAAAAATCCAAGTAATTAAAATAAAATTCCATGCAGCTGCTGTTGATGCTTCACACAATAGCAGATTGAGAGCAAAATATGTATTGTCTAACCTGCACAAATTTCATACCTTTTCTATTGTTGACTAGTGACTTGCTTTATCTATCTTTCTGGTTTGGGTTTTCTTTGTTTTGATTGTGATCATTACAAAGAAAAATGTAATCTACCCAATTGGAAATATCAGCAGGGTTCTGACATCATTAATGTTTTATTTGCTTATGATATTGAGAAACAAAACATTTTCAAAGAAGAGTGTACTCAGACTTGTAAATTACAAAAGGAAATATTTTGATTGTGGAAATTTTCCGCCTTGGTGTCTAACTGAAACCTGGTGTATGATTGTGCCAAATTCATAGTAAATACCAGAGAGAACATACTTCAATTTTTATTCTTGTAGTCACTGAAGAATTATAATGGAGCCCTCCTAGAGATTCCTTTTATTTGTGGAAATAAATTTGCAGTTTGTTTCAGTCAGGGCAAGCTTGGTAGTTCTTTGCCTCTTTGGAAATGCTGTGTCAGAAGCAAGGACTTCAAAGTGTGTCGTGTTGCTGCCAGAAGTAATTGTTGTACTTATCATTCTAGACATCCTTGAACTCAGCAGCAAAAAGGACAGATGGCCAGTGAAGGGGACTGACTGACTTGAACAAATTGAAACCTCTCAAGACTCTCTGTGTTGATTTGGTTTTTATTTTTATGGTCATATTTTCTGTCATTTGTGATGGAAATGAGTAACGCAAACCAGCCAGAATACAGGGATGTATCGTGGGCCACCAGAGTAATGGAGTTTACAGTACATAAATTGTCCTCCGTGTAGCAAGGGATTTTCCCAGATAAAGAATAGGTGTGGGTGCGTTATCGGGCTCTGCACACTGCTTTTGTTGTTTGCCAGAGTTAATACGGGCTTGGAAATTCTATTCATCAGCATTTCCCCCCAGTGGAGCCTGTCCAATATGCTTTACCTTAATGTATTCCAAACATCTGCATTCGAATAATTTATTCATAGGCTGAAATCTCTAATCCCAGTCTGAGGTGCAGAAATGTTTGCTTGGTCACTTTGGCTCCGTTAATCTGGGACAGCGACAGGCAGGTCACACAGCGCCGTCCTTTCGCGTGCAACTTTGGGAACAATGGCTTGTTAGTGGCTTTCTCAAAGAGCAGGTAGAGGCAGCAGTCTGTGTGGGTGTACTGAGAACCAGCTAATGGACAGCAAGTACCTGCTCCGACACATTAATTCCCTTCCCTGTCAGGCTGCATCATTGTAGAGTGTGCATGATGGGAAGCAAGGTCCCATCGCACTATGGCACCTGCTGCTTTTCCATCTGCCGAGCGCAATAGCTCCTTTGATTGCCCATTTTTCAGCCTAATGACTTTATTCCTTTTCTTTTTGCAAAGTTTTTACATTTTTATTGTTATTTTGATAGGCATGGTTTGTAGGGTTTTTTTAATTTCCTCTTCTGCAGTGGGCACTTGGAGCGTTGTTAAAAGAATAACTAACAAAATAATATTCCAAACCTGTGCCCACAATCTGCGTGCCCCAAGTGTTGTGTTTCATAATTTATTCTGATAAAGTTGTCATGGTGATAATGTCTCTTGAGAATGAAAGTGCCATGTGCCTGGCTGATTACAGGAAACAGCTCAGATGGTACATAAACTGGTAAATATTGAACCCATGGGCAATAACATTAGCTGTGTTTTGTCCATTTATTTATTTATTCAGTGTAGCTCTGGTCAGCTTGATTATGCACAGAGTGTGACAATTAATATTTTACTTTCTGTACACTTAAATTTATGGGGATGGGAGACAGGCTTCTGCTGTGTTTTTGGTTTTCTTTTTTTTAAATCCAGTGGCATAAATGTTGGCGGAGATCCCTGAAATAGCCTTTGAATTCCATCTAAAGCTGTTGATTTGGCTGGATTAGTCAAAGCACCAGATCATTAATACATATCGAACATCTGTCAAAAATAGAACTTCCAATTAACAGATGTATCATCTGTAAATTGTGACTTCAGATTTTGTGTGAGAGAAGTGCCTTTAGGACCCCTGATAAATGCTGATTTTATTAATTTCAAATATGAAGATAAAAGACACACTTTTAAGTATGATTCTCTTCCTTCAAGAAGAAAACAGAATGTGTTTTTCATTACAAACATTGATTATGATATTGTCAAAGCATACTAGTGTACTCCTTGGAGTTCCCCTAGGAAAAACCTTTCAGTGGTGGATTTTAGAATTACACACTCCAACAGGGAAAGCTTAGATTATGATATGCTTTTTCTTTTTTTTTTGTGTATTTGTTGTGCAGTGTAGTCTTCAATCTGCACTTGAGAAATGCCAGAGAATAGCCTGTGATTTTTATACAAATGTGAACTCTAAGTTACCGAAATATTTCAGGTTTTTGTGTGTTTTTCCATGATACTTTTGTTTATTTCTGTTAAGTGATTTAGAAAGGCGTCAATTTAGAAAGGCGTACATTTAAGTGTACAGGCTTTGTGGGTGGGGATCTGCTGCACCTGACTTCCACTGGAGTTTTTAGAACTATTTCTCACTTTTAATTGTAGATAGAGAATTTTTCAAATAGTCCCAAAGCACTTAGTGAATGAGTTTTACACAGTGCCCTTTAATCACCTTGGGAAGAACCTCTCCTTACAGCCAGAAATGTAAGGCCTGACACATCTATTTGAATGATGTCTGCAAACGTTCTGATCAGCACAGTTTTAAACAAGATCCATCACTTACCCAAACCAAGACGGGATTACGGAGGGACACGGACCTGGCTGGAGACTCCCCCGAGCAGATGGGAAGTGACATTAGAGCGGTGTTTTGAGCAGCGTCGTGCACAGGAGCCAAGAAGAGACCTGCAGGCCAAAGGCGGGGGAGCTGGTGGCCCTGCAGGCCAAAGGCAGGGGAGCTGGTGGCCCTGCAGGCGGTGGGGAGCAGCCCCTGAGCCGTCTGTTCACCGCGGCACCCCCGGCACCGGCGGGGACGAGCAGGACACGGGCGCCCGGGGACACGGCTGGGGCGGGACCAGGCCTCGGCCAACGCTTGCTTTCTGTGGGTGTTCAGCAAAAGAGAGCAGAACGGTTTTCCCAGGTGTTATAAATGAAACGAGCCGATGTCTATAATAAAAAATGGAACAAATTTATTTATAGGAAATTTGGCAGAGTTTTTGGATAAAAAGCCACAATGCAGGGAAACAGCTCCAAGCCTGGGGTCGGTAGCTGGGTGACAGGCAGCCTGACAGGGTGTCAGAGAAGCTCTCTTCACCCCGAGGTCTCGGAGTGGTGAGTTTTTATACAGTTTATTTCACTGGAGGCAATACTGTATTCAGGGTCCAGAGTCTAAAGATATTCAATTTGGTTTTCTTAGTTATTCCAGTGAAGAACAATCTCTTTCTGATGAGGAGATGGGGTCTTGATGAAATCTCGTCTCCTCCCAGGAACAGATTGATGGTCCTGATATGTCGCAGTTATCTTATCGTGGTGAGAATGGCCGAATGATTTCTCCGAGATGGCCCATCTCCTGCTGAGCCAGTTTTCAGATATGATAATGTGCTTCTCGGAAATCCTTCAGTTGAGAGAAAATTCCACATTCTTACAGGAACTTGCTCTCCAGTGAATGTGGTTTTACCATGGTTTGGATTTTAAACAGACATATTCCATACATGCGTTTCAATATTAGACAGGTATAAACTTTATAGGCACGAATTAAACATACATACATAACACCAGGTAGTTCCTGTCTAGCAGGGCAGCAGCAGGGAGGCCGCAGCTGTGGCGCCGAGGTCTTTCAGGGTCCTGTCAGGATGAACACACGCTGCACTATCGTCTGATGGCCATCCCAGGGCCAGCGGCTCCCTGCTTCCAGCAGATCCTGAATTTCTAGGAAGGGCCTACACTGAGAGCTTTCTGCAACTTTCATTAATCAGGACCCCTCTCCCAGTAAGCAATAACTGATTTATTAATACAAGATTAGTACCAGGGGCCCTGTTCCGGACATGTTTGGAGCCTGTATCTGTTTGCGTGGCTGTTTGCCCGCGGGGCCTGCTGACAAGGGAGGGCTCTGGAATGCACGCAGCCAGCTGATCGCTGTGTGATTTGCATCTCTGGGCACGGTTTTGGTTACTAGACTGGATGTCCTGGGCTCTACCCACCTGCTTCTCGGTGGCTGAGCGACTGAGATGTCACAGCAATCACAGCACGAAGGCGCTGAGCAGTGCCTGCGGGATCACGACTCTGATGCAGAGCAGGAGGTGTCTGCCCTTGGACAGAAACACCCGCACGGTGCTCAGGGCTTGGAGCAGCTCAGAGCTCGAGGAGACACATTTGCTGTGCCAGGCAGGTGGTGCCAGGCAGGCACACGCTCCTCATCCAGCGCCGTATCCTCGAGTGCTCTCTCTCAGCTGCTGCACGGTTCCCGTGGATTCAGAGAGGAGCCAGCTCCTTACTGCTGTTATCATAGCTCTGAAACCCTGTTCTGGGTACAGCACAGATGTACCACACACGGTGCCTTATGTATGACTGCATAGTTCAAATGCAAATTCTTTGGAACGCTGTGGCAGGATTGTGTTGCAGAATTATGTGAGAAGATAATGAAGAAGAGAGGAGGAGCAAGGAATGAATTTGGGAAATAGAAGGCTTCTATAGTAAATGTTAAATGTGACTTCATAATAGGCTTGAGCTTAAAAACTCTCTGCTACCCATGTTTTCCTTTGTTTTGGACATGGGTCTGAGAGGGTTCACTTCTTGAGCACCAGCTCTGGCACTGGAACACATACTTGGAACAGGCAATTTTTCCCCCCCTTTACTGTGCAGAGCCAGGTTTTATAGACCCCTCATATCCTCCAATGTTGTCTCTTTCCCACATCTCATTCCCTGCTGAGTCAGGAGACTCACCTGACTGTATGCTTCAAATGCGAATTTCTAATCCCTAATCTAAAGAAAAAAACCTTCAGTTTGGTGCATCATCGTGGGAGTACCTGGGCATCATGGTTGCAAGCTACATCTCTGTCATGGAATGCAGAGCTTCCCACCTCTGCTGCAGGGAGCCTGAAGGACTGACAGACCCTCAGGCCTCTTGTTATTTCCCAGGCTTCCTACTATACAGGCATGGGAGCCTGGGAGGCTCTGTTTAACAACCTCTCAATTCCTCTTGCAAAAAATTCACCGCATTCTGCCAGGACTGAGGGTGAAATATAGGCAGGTGCTCAGGATCCTGATTACAGCTTTGTTTCTGTTTTGTTGAAATTAGTAAATTTCCATTTTTTAAAACAAAAATATTTCTGATAGATAATTCTCTTCTTGATCTCTGGCATAACTATGAATTTCTCCCTAGAAATTTGGCATTTCTATTTTGAAGATACCCATTTTTCAACAGTCCTTTCCTATCACGAGTCAGGTCAGTAAACCTTTCATAAATGGCAAGGTTTCTCACACATTTGGAATTTAAACAAATCCTCTCATATTTTAATGTCCAGCAGAAGTCACGTCTTCCGCCCTCCCAAGATGTCAGTCACAACTCCCAGTGGAGTAGGATTTTACAGTAGTGCTATAATTTCACCTATGTATGTGCAAGAACAAATTGATTCACAACCCTGAGCTACTGTACAAGAGGGGAAAATTAACTGCTTCTGCAAGTCATGAAATTGTTATAAAAAAAACCCCCAAAAACGGAAACTTATTATAAAGTCAGTGTGAAGAGATTCAGTCCCTGACACGTCTCTGTTTCTTGTGAGAACTTGCAGTATATTTAGCTCTTTGACAAGGTTATACATTACACCTAAAAAGAAAGGGGAAGGAAACACTCCACACTGCAGACAAAGCCTGGAATTATCTTTAATAGGTGAAAGACGGCTGTGACCCCAGCTCAGGGCTGTGATGGAGAGCTGCTGGTGTGACAGCTCCTCTCTGCACTCTCAGATACAATGAGACAGATGGAAGCAGAGTGTCATTCTCCTACTTCCCATTCTGCAGGAATCAGAGAGAGATTCAAACTTGGTAAAAGCAGAATGAGATGCTTTCAACTTGCAGCATTTGAAAGGCTCGAGTTTCTATGTTATCTGAACACCATTGACAGGAAAATGAAAAAAAAGGGGAAAAGCTGATACATTTCTTCCTGCAAATGACTCAAAATGCTGGAGTTCACATGTTTTTATTTTTTGTGCTCAGCTGAAAGTTTGAGGATAGCTCTGTACACAGTTTTTCCAGAGAGAAATGGAGGGAGGGGAATAGTCACTGAAGACCCAGAAGATGTATGAAGTAAAAATACAGCAAATCCATCATCCTCTTTCAGCCTTTATTTGAGTGGCCCTCCAATGCAATCCCTTCCCACCTCTCCCAGCCTTTAAATGCATTCTGCTGAAAGTCCTAACCAAGAACTATGAACAGTAGAACAGAGATGCCAAACGGGCTGGTCAAGCAAACAGGCCAGCTGCCCAAACACACCATCTGGATTTTTAAAGACCTGTGGCAATGTTAACAACATTTATAAGAGCTCTGGTGACATGCTAATTACAAAGCCATGAAATCACTTTGGAACCAGTTACTATTTAAGGATCTGTAGATGTTAAAATCAGTGAAAGTTTGATCAGTTTGAAAGGAAAGTCAGAAAATTTTGAGGGCTTAAATCTATTTTTAAGCAGAAATTAAAGTAAATGACTCTGAAGTGACGTGTATGCGACGATAGGATCAAAGAATCATAGGCAGTGCTTAGTTACACACCACATACTTAGTCCAAGTGGCACCTGTCCCGTGGGCTGGTCTGTGAGCTGAGGTTTTAGCCCTCTGTAATTTAAACTTTTGGTCTTGAAGCTCTTACTTGGTGTTTGAATCAATTCAGTCAATGTTGTAGACTTGCACACAGTGTTCCCAGCAAGTTTCTAGGAGATTTTGAAACCCAGAGCAGATGTCCCCTTCCTCTAACAAGACATTTTGATTTTAAGTGGTCATAGCAACAACATGCCCTCCTTGGCCTTTTTGAAGAATACCTCTATAGGAAAAGCATTTTAATTAAGAAAATATACTAATTAGCTACCACCTGAAGTGAAGATAGGAGTTTCACTTCATTAGCAAGGCTGGGTGTGTTGGAGAAACTCACCTGGCAACAAGGGGACCCATTTTTCAGGCTATTTTCAATATTTCTCTTCCTGCAGGGAGAAAGCAATGTTAATTAAAACCTGTGAAAAGCAGGGCATTTTTAGCTGTTAATTTACAGAAGTTTGAATAAGTCAAAAGAGGAAAAGGCACCTTTTGGCAAATAGTGCATATAGATGGCTGCCAGCAAGCCTGCACTTAGCAACAGGAGCTTTTTTATAAGCCTGAGGGAGGCTGTTGTACTGCTGGAACTGCAGGGTCCTTCTGAGCTGAAGCCTGGGGTCAGGAGTGTTCATGAGCATGTGTCCCCTGCCCCAGACAGGCCCTTTAAACCCTTCCATCCCACACAATTTGCACTACAGACTATTTCTGTGCCTGTCAGAAATAATCTGTACAGCTAAACCCAGAATTTCATTGTCCCATGTGCAGTCTGTGCATGCACCTCAGGGCTTTTCTGCCTAATTCCAACATCCTTCTGCCTTTGCCCCCAGCTTTTTTTTTTTTTTTTTTTCTTTTTCTTTTTTTGGTTTATTTCCAGCTATTTTCAGATGTTCATGAAAGACGGAGGAAGAAAAGAAGTTTGTTTTCAGTATTTAATGCTCGATTCGTGGCCTTTGCTCTCTGTCTCTTGTGCTGACACGCTCACCCAGGCAGATCCAGTGCGCTGGGAGCTCCTTCGGGGCGGTTCTTTCATCTCAATAGCTCCATTTGGTGCCTGCTCCCACATCAGCTTGAATTTTTTCACTCGTGTGGGTTTGAATAATTTGTGTTTGTGGGGTTTCCCTGCCTCCCCGTTCTTGTCAATTAGAAGTGCTCGGTTGTCCTCGCCAGCCAAGTGAGCCCATTGCGGTGCGCCATGGGGGTTTTTTGGTCCAAAGTCACCGTGTTTTGACAAGACTTGCTGCTGGATTAGAAGGCCTGGCAGCATTTCAGGGGCTTGTTAAGAAGCCTGATTGAAAATTTGCACTTTGCTAATGCTGAATGGAGGGATGGTCTTTAAACAATGACGTCCTGTTGCAGAAAATGAGGGTGGTACGGACAAGTGCTGCTGGGCAGGGAGGTGCTAAAGGTGGGCGTTAAATGGAAGATTTCTGACCTGACAAGACTGGAGCTTTCTGGAGGAGCTCAGGAGCAGCCAAGTCAGGTGGCCTTGATTTGAATCCATAACGAGCTTGGTGAACCTCAAGATTTGAATGTAGGAGAACCAGAATTCCCCTGTGTCCTACCCTACTTAAATTAATTGCAAATCTTCCAAATTAATCATTTTCTAGTAGGATATAGCGATGTTGTCGCTGATGTACATCTAACACAATCCTTTCCTTTTCCTCTTTTCATCAGTATTACTTTCAGAATTGGCAGCAATTTAGATGTCTGGAAAAAATATAAATAAGAACATCCTTATTATGTGGGTGACAACTGAGTCAGATTATTTCGGCAATGCTATTTATAGTAAAGCTCTTCTTAAAATTGTTCAATTAATGTAAATACTTCAAACTGCTGGTCTGATACATTCTCTCTATTTAAAGTAGGAAAAACAGGAATTTTTTTAAGCATCAGTCAAATGAAGCCAGATGCATAGGCACTGCAGAAAAAAACAGTATGACATTGCTTTGTGCATTGTGGATTCTGTCTTCAACAAATATCTGCTGGAGCCAAGCAGTGTGGCACTTTGGCCCCTAGCCAGCCACCCGTCAATACTTCAAAATTAAGCACAGAATGAACTTAGTAGTGGCATACAGCAACTTCTTCATGGTTCCTGTTGAAGGTGATTACATGATGTTTATTGTAAATGCCAAATCTGACTAGGTTGTAGATTTCTTTCTGCTTCCTGAAGCATGTCGATGCTTTAACTTCACCATTGTTCTGTATCTGAGGCTGATGTAAAAATATTTTGCTATATATTAATCTCTATTTGTAGCACAGACATTGTGGGGAGTGCTCTGAGGGATCCAATATTTAATGTTGTTAACATCCAGGTTGTTGTCCTTCACAAGAACTCGGATACTTTGGGATGATACATGTCCATGATTCTTGGGAGAGGAGAGTCTCCCCTTGGCAGAGCAGGCAAGTGCTGTGCTGCTTTCTTCCTTCAGAGGAAGTTATGTACATCCCCATTGCTTCACAGGAATAAATAACAGTATTGAATAATTACCTAAGTATTATAGGCAGGGCTGGCTGGGTGATACACTGTGCCCTTAAATCAGCTGGTTTTACTTACCAGGCAATTGAAATCTTTTACAGGCATAAAATACGAAGCCTGTCTGAAATAACCAAGTCACTGAATTTGCTTAGTCTCCACATGAGTAATTTTGTTTCACTGAAAATAATACAGCTTTGCTGGAAGCTCATGTTGGAATTTAGGAGAATATTAGCATAAATTGTTTGAAAAATATCCCTGCTCTTAACCTTATTTCTTCTCTCTGTTCTTGCCATTTCCATATCTTAGCATAAACCCATGTGAGCACAATTTTTCAGTATTTTAAGTGAAGCAAGGTTTATGAGGCAGGTTAATATCTTTTATTTGCCTAACTGATATAGTTAGGGAACATCAGACAGACTTTTTTTGGCATACAATTCCTCAGATCATTGGAGATGGTCTGGAGCTCCTGAAATCTTGTTTATTTTCTTCTAAATATGTCAGTCTAATAAAAAGGTATTAAATCTCCCTACATACTTTGTTTAGATCCTTAGACTCTAACAACATTATCATTTTAATACATCGTAATTGTATATGAATAATATATTCTAGACAAATTATCCTCAGTTTTCTTGTAGAACATATTGTCTGGAAGGCAGACAAAGTGCAAACTAACCTAATTTATTCTCCCTCAGTGGAAAAGCTATGTGCTATGTAGATTCCTATCCAATTTTTTTCTATGGCTAATAACCAGCCTACTTTCCCTGTCTATGAGAGTCTTCAGAACTGAAATAAAATTTAAGTGTCCATTCAGAAATACCCACAATACCTGGGGGCACCTCATGATTCTCCAGTTGGCCCCTGCCCACAATCAGCAGAGAGGGGTTGTAGCTGCAGGTGGCATTGTTCCCAAATGCATTTTTGTTCAGACTGTTCTTCGAGTTTCGGTGAATGACTGGGAACCACAGCCGAGGAGAGTGTGCAGCAGGACTCCAGCAGTGTCCAGGGCTTTGCAGCTAAAAGGTGGCCAGAGGCAAACTGTGCTGGTCCCCACTGACAGAGCTGTGGCTAAAAGGTGGCCAGAGGCAAACTGTGCTGGTCCCCACTGACAGAGCTGTGGCTGAAAGGTGGCCAGAGGCACTGTGCTGGTCCCCACTGACAGAGCTGTGGCTGAAAGGTGGCCAGAGGCACTGTGCTGGTCCCCACTGACACAGAGCTGTGGCTAAAAGGTGGCCAGAGGCACAGAGCTGTGGCTGAAAGGTGGCCAGAGGCACTGTGCTGGTCCCCACTGACACAGAGCTGTGGCTAAAAGGTGGCCAGAGGCGCTGTGCTGGTCCCCACTAACACAGAGCTGTGGCTAAAAGGTGGCCAGAGGCACTGTGCTGGTCCCCACTAACACAGAGCTGTGGCTCAGGGTCTTTTGTCTCTCCCTGAGATCCATGACTTGGGCTGAAGCAGAAGCTGCTGCATGTTTCCATTGCTGAGAGCTAATTCCAAGACATGGCTTAGGAAGCAGTGTTACTAAACTCATAACTGGACTGTCATTATTATGAAGTCATGATATATTAAAAAAATTAGGTGTATATACATCTTTAAAGCAAACTTTTCCTCTTGGTGCACATACATGCCTGCAGTTATTGGAATATTTAGATAAAAATCAGCCTCTAATACCATATTTCCCTGGTTTCAGAGGATTTATCATTATTTCCAATGGCTCTTCTGCCATTGGATAATAAAGGTAGTCAAAAAGCAGAATTCTTGTTCTGAACAGGAAAGTGAAAGAAAAACAGTGTAGTGCAAAAACTGAAATTTTGTTTGGGGATAAATTGAAATGATACTTTCATTCAGCCATATAAGAAAGTCTAAACAAAGTCAAACAATACTGTCTGATTCAACTTCTAAAACTGCATTCAGTTACAAGAAGTTGTAATCATAGTGTTTCAATCCTGTATTAGTAATCATAACCCTCAAAATATTTTAATATTCTTTAAATATCAGACGACTGAACTTCTCATAATGAAAAGTTTCAGTGATTTGCCAATTCCTGACAAAACCTTCTACAATTCCGAAATTCTTTAATTTACTCTCTTGTGGAAGATCTTTCTTTCTAGAATTTTATCTACCTCTATCTGCAACGTAATGAACTTGTGGCTCCAAATATTTTTACAGTATGTGTTGTGAAGTGCTTTGAGAGATAACTGGTTGGTGTTCCTTTGCATCTGTGAGGTTTGGGTAGATCCAGTCTAAAGCCTGGATGAGACTGAAAACTTCTGGGCTGATTTTCAAATAATTTTGCATTCAGTGGATTATACTGGTTAAACATTGGTTTGGTTTGGTTTTGACTCAGTCTGGTTTCAGATCAGATCTCTGTATTGAAGATGCCCACTGCATGCTCAGTGGTTAGGATGCATGGGAGCTTCTAGGAACATCAAACCCTAATCCAGCAAGATGTGTAAGGATTTCAATAATTTTAAGCACATGAGGAATTCAGTTAAATTCTCTGTGTTGTTCATATGGTCCAAGACATGGGGGCACTTAGAATTAAACCCAAGACCTTCAAGGAACAGCGAAAATGCACTGATAATGTTGGACGTTGAAACAAGGCAGATGTTTTACCCAATTTTATCCATTTCATTCTGCCATTTTCCCTGTTTGCAAGATGTTTGATGAGGTTTTTTGAAGGCACGTTAGTTTTATCATCACTGCTCATGTAAGTGCAATGATTTCTATCCTGGTGTCACCACGCTGACCTTTTTTCTGGTCACAGAAATGCTCTAATCATGAAGTCAAAGTGTGCTGTTAATAAAGAGACTTGGTAGATTTTGTCTAAACAATGCTCAGATTGACTATTGACTATTGTGAAATGGGACCATTGCAAAGGTACTACTCTGTCAGGCTGAATAATAAATTAAAGCTCTTACAGAGAGATGCACGAATACTTCTCTGTATTTGTCCAAGTCTTTTTGTGACAGCAGGTGAAGGCAGAGTGAGCACCTCTCTCAGTGAGAGGGATTTGGTGCGTGGTGGGTGAGCCCAGTGTGCATTTTCCTCTCATTGCCTCAAACTTGCCGTGATAATTCTTCTTTTTCCTTAGACCTAAACCTCAAAGAAATAATGTGGTCATCCTGAGGGCAGAGAAAGTGTCATTAAAATAAACACAATTATGACAGATATTGTATCAAAATTCAGTTTGCTAGGTAACTACTAATCAGCTTGCTGCTAACCATGTGGGAACACCGGGACTTTATGCATCTTTTGAGGCAGAAAATGGGCTCTTTTTAAATTCAAAAAGATTCAACTGATTGGACTGATTGCTGTTAGTAGAGTGATGTCATTGGGACAGGTTTTGAATGGACAGTGCCTCCTTAAATTCTACAGGAGAGTATTTGCAGGTTTGTAGGAACTGACGGTGCTGTACAGTGATTTTGTTTGGTGACTGGCTGTATTAATTTGGTGAATCAGCTAGATGGTGATTCAGTTCAGGATCACTGTTAATCTAATGATTTTTATTGACTCCATTTCAATTTTGACCTTTCCATGTATCATCTAATTTAATTTTAGTAAAAGTTTATAGTAGAGACTGTAGCAATATATTAGATATTAAGTTTTCTCCTTTTTGGGCTTTTAAAAAAGCCTATGAAAAACAGACAGCACCAGTTATTCTTCCAACACAGCAGCCTGAATGAAAGCTACAAGGATCTAAACAAATGAGGCGAGGAATCTGAGGGCCACTCGGATTATTGTCACAGGATATATTACTTGGTATATCTGGGTTATCAGATTAGAGACTTTCTGTCCGAATCCAGCGTGGTAGAAAATGCCTTCTGTGGCCATAGAGCTAAATCAGAAGTGGTTAGGCTGTTATGAATTTATGGGGGTTTTGGAAGGATGTAAATCAGGTTTAAAAAACTTGTTTCCAGCTGTAATTACTTCATAAAACCGAGTGATACAGTACTGCACCTAGGCGACAATGCCAAACGAACAGGGCAGAATAAACACGCAGAAGGGAATGACACATAGGAGATAAGTAGGAATAATTTGTTTGCAGACTTCGTTTCATGATTCTGTAACATATTTATCATGGAAAAAGCAGAGGGATTTCAAAGCAGCAATTCTGGGCACTCCTCCAGAATTAAGTGCAGCTGTTTATGCCTTAAAGTCAATTATTTTCCTTGTTTGTGCTCTAATCATTCATTATTTGTAGATGCCACAAAACAATCCATGAAGCACTGACAGAACAAACATAATTCCCTGTAGAGTTTTTTTTTTAAATATTTATTGTATGCTTAAAGTTTGTATGAGGTAGTTCTATGAACTCAGCAGTACTGAGGGTGGAGGAGGCAGAAATGTGTGAATTTAAAGCCTTTTAGCACTATTAAAAATCAAAGCCTTATTTATTTTTAAAATCGCTTGGTTGATGTTTTTCCCTTTTCTTCTGGCACATGTTACTGTTGGGATAAATCTATTAACTATGGGCTGAGTCAGTATGAATCTGTTGCACTGTGAGCTATGTCAAGTTAATATTTCAAAGAAGGGTTTCTTTCTGTCACTACAGTGGTACAAATACTTCAGTCCATCTGATGCTCACTTGCCTGCCACTGGATCCTCACCTTGAGGATCGAAGGAGTGGGTTCATTATTAATAGAGGGCAGATATGGTCCTTGGCTACAATGAAATAATGCTCACAGCAGTCACTATGGTTTTCAATTTAGTATTGTGAGCTTTGGGAAGCCTGAGTAAAAGCCCAAGACATCCACATTTTTAAAAGCATTTGTTCCACAAAGTTGTGTCAGCCTTGTTGCCTGAAATACGTAAAACAATGGCTCAGGTAGGTCCCTGTGGGTCCACCCAGTTCAATAGAATGCACCAGACAAAAATAAAAGGGTGCCACTTGATGAGCAGTCTGTATTACAGCAGCACCTCTGTCTTCAATAATTAGAGCAGGGTGTCTGTAACTGGGATTTCAAGCTCTCCTTGTAGGATCTTGTAGGACTGGCTGGCCAAATGATGCAAAGAATGAAGCCCTCTGTTTTGTTTCCTAGTTCTGTAAAAGCAGAGAGAGACGGGGGGCATAAACAGTCTGGTTATGTTGTGCCTGTTAAAATTTACAGCTCTTTGTACTAGAAGAGGGAAGAAATTCACAGACACAAGGGCCAGAGTCTCTAGTGGGACAGGAACAGCTTTGCATTGTACAAGAAATGAAAAGAGGAGAGGATGGTACAAGAATAAAACATAATAACAAGAATAAATCATGGGGAGAGGAAGGAAGTGTGTCCAGTACTAGAGAAATGTGTAAGAGAACAAGGGGGCAGCAGGGAAAGACCTACGAAAGACCTGTTTTCTGCTTGACTGCTTTAGGTGCAGACTGCTTTCATGCAGTAAGGCCCTGGCATTTATAATTGCAGTTCAATAGGACTTAAAGGCAGCTCATATTTGAAAAGCTTTATTATGAACCCAGTTCTTCTTTCCTGTTCCAGTTTTTACTTTTTCAAAAGAGAGAATGATCTTGCTTTTCATTTGGGTATGAGACAAGCAGAATTTTTTTACTGGCGTAATCAGTTCATCAGTAGCACTGAAGGAACCTAATTCAACTTCTATTTGTCAATGTAAATCAGGGAAGATGCAGATGAAACAAAATGAATGTGAGAGAGGAATAAGAGGCAAAGAGTGAGAGTGGCCTTGCCCTCACATCTCTGCCAGTGCCTAAGCCCAAGTGAGTTCCCTGTGAGGTGTAAGAGAACGACAGCCACTGGCCATATCTGGGTGTTGTGGTCTTCTTTTGGTGTTTTAGTCTCCTCAATCTGTTTTCAAGGGAAGGCTGGTGTTGGCTTTTGAAAGGGGTAGCAAAAGGCTGAATTCCCTGCATGAACAGTGTGCTGAGACACACCATGGCTGACCCAGGAGAGGCAGCTCTGCTTCCCAGTGCAGACTGTGCCACATCTCGGTCCCTTGGGCTCTGCTGCACAATGTGAGATCTGGGACGCATGTCCAAGGTGCTTTATTTTGTATCTCTTACTACTAAAGTAGATAATGTACCAAAATGTACCAGAATGATAAACAAAGGCGGATTGCATGTTTTCTGGAGTATTATTCTGTTAGCAACCAGCATATTCAGCTTTGAAAATAAGTTCTGCATGGGGACAGCTACTGCCCCTGGGAGTTTTCTTGCAGTTGAAACCAGCTTACTTTTGTATTGATTAAAATGTTGTTTAAGGCATTTTGGAAAGATGAGTATTCAGAGGACAGTTTCATAATTGAACCACCCAGCTTAGTCCTCTCTATCCCTCACAAGTTCCAAAAAAGAAATACCCATAAAATACAAGTCTGAGAAATGTCATTACAGCATTGGCTTATATAAATTGCTTGATGCAGCAATGTCAGTCTAAGGATGAGTGATTGCTCTGTAGACGAGTGTTTTCATGACTGAAATAAAGAGATGCTGGGGGCTGAAGCACCTGTAAGTGATGGGTGGATTGAGGACTTAGGTGCCAGCCTGAGTCTGGTACATGCCCAGGGTACATAAATGATGGTGCCATGTAAAGTGAAGTATTACAGTAGCACTCAACCTTTGCAGACCACGGACAGGATACCATTTATTACAATAATTCTCATTAAAAATGTGTTTCTACTCTTCACCCACTATGAACATTAATGTGGGTGTAAAAATACAGCAAATTAACACACACTGAAATTTAGTTCAGAGTAGAGTCTGTGGGGAGGGCAGTGCTGCTGCCTTCTCTCTACCTGTAGCATAGAGCTAAATCTGAATCCTGTTTTGACCCCATAACTATGAACCTGTCACCTTTCATGAGTGCTAGTTTCATTTAGAAGTAACTGCTTCTGAAGAAAAAACAAAAAAGAAAAAGAGCCCACCCAAAAAAGCCTCTGTCAATTCGTCCAGCTGATTGGTCGAGATGGTGGCAATGTTCATCAAGCACAAATACTGATTTTGTTTTCTGACAAGTTAAAAGCACAGAGACTGTGGATAATTCTGTTTGTGCTTTAGTTTCAAATAAAGTATAATCCAAATAACTTCTATGAATCAAATTCTGGCCTCAGTCCACTCAAACTGGAGATATTCAGCAATCTAAGGAGAGCAATTACAGGTATATGCTAGTGTGAGGGGAGATTTTGGCCAGGTACATCAGTAGGACTATAAAAAAAAAGTATCAAAGTGGTTTAAACCATGTTCAGCAGGTACTGCAGTGTTTAGGTAAGCTCATCCCATAGTTTCTTTACATACTCTTAAGGTTCCAAGCACAAAAGATAAGGCACAGAAAGCCAGATTTACCTCTGAATTTCTCTGATTTGGCTGCCAGTTGTCATAATGACCCGGACATCATTTAGGCTGAAAAGAGGGGAGTTTTGTGCATGTTAGTCTCTAGTGGCATTATATAATGCATTGGATACAACATTCTAGATGTGAAGCAATTTATCTATTTTTATAGAGGTGGTAACATTAATTTTAATGTTAGCCTTTGGTATGACATAGACTTTGTCTTCATTATTCTGAAATATTGTTGGAAAACCCCCCACACAAATCCATTTATGTTTTCAATTTGCTTTGAACTATTTTTCAACAACTCAGGTCAAGACCTAATTTCTACAGCAATCTTCAATGTATTTTATTGTTCACCAGTGACTTGTATGTGATTAAGGAATCCATCAGGAAAATTCTCTTTTTATTCTTACTGTAACATCTCTTCCCAATGTCTAACTTGCAGTATTTTTATTTTTTTCTTTAGCATGGGGCCTGAAATAAAATTTGAGGATGAAAAATGGATGCTTTACTTCAGAAATCGGTAAGTTGATTTCAAATACCTCCTTGGTAATTTGGCATTTTGTTACACAACACGATATTTCAGTCTTATGCCTGGGCAAAAACTCATTCAAGTATTTGCAATACAGTGTCTGCTGGAGTTCTAATAAGGCACTACTGTTTGTTTTCAAGCCTAAGAATCCTGCCAAAACTATTCAAGCTGGCAAACATCCAAGTGACCTGATTCACAAATTCATCTGTTCACAAATATACTTATTCAAAGAAATACTTTTATATATATACACATGTATTTATGTCTGCATATGCACACGTGCATGTCTCAAATAAAGAAGCCAATCAGTTTCTTGAGGCTTAAATCAGGATATCTCTGACATAAGGAATGGATTGTGTGCTAATTTGGGCTCTCTTGGTACCATCACACCCGTTCAGTCCAAAGAAATACCACTGCAAGGTAATTACATAGGAATCAGCCTTTACAGACCAACTGCTGGCTTGTTTGATGGTGTGAGCAAGCAGGAGTGTCTTTAGACTGATGCTGCCCCAGTCAGGGTAATTATGATGGTAAAAGATTTTTTTCATGGGCTAAGACCCAGCACAAAGAGCTCAGGGAATTTATTTAGGGGTTACTTTTGGTAGTGCAGCGGTGCAGGAATTCAGGAACCGTAATTACTCGTTAAAGCAATTAATGTATTTTGGACTCTGCTTAGGAGGTTGTTGAACCCTTGTGGGAAAAGGCATGCCAGTTTTGGGGAAGGTGGAAGGCAAAGCAAGGAGGAAGCTGTGCCACACACAGCCAGAAACAAGGCCCAGCGTTGCCTTAGGGACGATGGCACCGGCTGAGACCCCAGAGACGTTCGTCATCACCCTCTCTTTTCCAGGCTCCAGGAGATTTTATATCTTTATGACTTCATGGTGTCAGAATCTGTTCTAGCAGTCTTTTTTCCTTTCCCTCTCGTTTGGAGCTCTTGTTACCCAGGCACTCTCCAGCTGACTTCCAGCACTTGCATATCTCAGAGGGCCTGTGTTTCACTCAGTGCTCCCAGGCTGATTCCTTCTCAAAATTGCGGATAATGCAAGGAGTTGGTACCAGCACAGCACTTATCAAGGTTAAGATGAAAAATCCCTTCTTGGGATTTCTCTGAGAATACACCAGGTGGTGCCACGGATGTTTGCTGAGACAGTGTGTAATTACTTTTCTTGTTCTGCCAGAAAAGCTTAAAAAGGCCACATGAGTTCTACTTTATCACTTGCCCCCCTCTTTTCACTCACGCTGCCTGTGACTCACTTGGACGCTGTTCTGGAAATGCCTCTGTGCTCAGTGGATGTGACCCCAATTACTCCTTCTTGTTTTTTCTCCTTTTCTTTCCCTCCCCAAATGCTACTGGATTGTCTTCTCTACATTTACATTATGACTAAGAGAAATAACCCCCTGCCCTCCCCAATAACTCCATCCATGAATCTGCAATCTGCCATCTGATATTGGATGTTTTGAGCCATGTGGAACTGCTCTGTATCCTGTTGTCTGTTAATAGAACTGAGTGGACAAGATTAAAAATAGATGGGCCTTTTAAAGCAACAATAGTTTAATTTTAACTGAAAAAGTAGTTTCCATTGATCCTGCCCTTGTCGTGCTGGAGCCTTCTGATTCTGTACATGTCTAAATTAATGCAGGCAAAAGGCTCTTGTGAATAGTAATGTGGCTTCCACAGTTGCTCCTTGTCTAGCTCATCTTTGGTTGTCATTATGATCTTGTAGGGTCCCTGTCCAGGCTGCCCCTGTCCCTCTCCTCTGCAGTGAAATGTAAAATTGCAGTCTTCTGCACCAGGGGTGCGAGTGGCCGGTGCTAAAGCGAGCACTGGGGTGTGTATTGGCAATGCCATGGAAAGGGAGCCTCAGCCAATCTCCCTGTGCAGGAGCCATGGGAGAAGGTCATTGGAAGGCTGATACTGGGAGTGAAGTTACAATTTATGTGGAGGAAATACTTTGTCAGACTCAAGACTGCAGATGACAGTCGTTCCCTTTCCAAAGTTCTTTGCCAGGTGGGGTGAAGGTCATGTTCCTATCACTGATCACTCCTTGATTGATGCTCTGAATTTCAATTATTTATATTCCACAGTGCACTTCTGTGCATCCAGCTGAGTAGCTATGGCTTGCTCTAATGCCAATGTCATTCATAACAGACTCGCCATATGCAGAATTTTTTTAGGCTAGAATTACATCTAATTGCAAAGGTATTCAGTGAGCACTGGTTTGGGTTAGCTTACATAAATGCTGTAAGTTTCCAAATTGTTTGTGAGAAAGGTATTTAAGTCTCAAGATCAGTTAAAGCTTCTGATAAATAGCACTCTGATAGCAAGAAAGATCTGAAAAGGGAATGGGGCAAAGGGCCATTCTCTCAGCACTTGGTCACAAATGTTTAAGGACATTCCCCTATTTCTATCACCTTCTGGAACTTTCTATCTTTTCAAAGTGTTTCAGTTTGGAGGAAAAAACCAACAAAACAACCAACCCCAAAGCCTGCTTTTGACTCTGCATTTCCTACTTTAAAGACCACAATGGTGCTCAGCAAGTTGAGTTCCCTGTAAAACTTTTCAGAAAGTCTTTTTGTATGGTGTGAAAACAGCTGTGTAGTGTTTTTTCCTCAAGTCTTTTCTCTCTAACTCAGTTTTAAAACCTGTTTTCCTTGTGTTATTTACCCTTTCTCTGAGTCTTTCCCAGCATTCTCTTCCAAATGGAGCTCAAACCAAGGATATTTACTTAGAAATCAAATCTTCAAATTCACAGACTCACAGAGGCTTTTAGCTTTAGCCTAAATGAGCTCACACATCCCTAACAAGAAATATTTTGTACTGGCACATAAGCCTCATGCACTCTTCAGCCTGGTGATACGGACTAAAATAAAGTTCTAAAGTTTTATGAAACCAGCCCCATAACCAGGGCAGGATTCAGCACCACTCAGGATAGGGAGCAGCTGGAGGCACTGTCTGCTGCAGTAAACAGTGTGAAGGAATGGTTCTTAGCCTGTCAGTGAATCCATCCATAGCTGTAAAAATATAAGCTGGTAAGCACATTGGCAGGAGAGGAGGAAAGGAGGCATTTATGTGCTCAGAATTGCGTGTGGCTGTAGTGTGTGAGGCACAGAGGAGGTGCCTGAACTGCACTGCTGGCGCCGGGTATTTTCCCAGGTATGTCTGCTCCCTTGGCTGGCAGCACAGAGTTAAATACAGGAGTGGTGGTAGGAAAGGGGAGCTGCCAACTCATGGACAATGCAAAAGAAAGAAGTAACTGTGAGGGTGATACCGGTGTCCTTGGGATGAACTGTAGCTGAGATGATAGTGTTTGATGTCATGCTTGATGGAAAGAGGTACGACGTTCACCACATACTCTAACGCAAAGTATGGAAGCTTGTTTAGAGAATAAGAACTGAATATTTGCTGCTAGGATCCTCCTCAGATCACACAACAAACTAGTTCTTCAAGAAGCTTTCCTTTTTCAGCACAAGTCTCAGAGCTCGTCTGTCTCCAGGCAGTCTCGGTGAGCCCACCCCAAGAAACGACAGTCCCGGATCTCTGGGACAGGAGCGTTCACTGGAGCCAAAGGCTGAGCTCACAGGAGCACCGTGGCACCAGACTGCCTTGCCAAGGGGAAAGTGCTGCTGCTTGGCACGGGATGGGTGGGATGGGTGGTCCCTCCCATGCCCCAGGGGTGCAGTGGAGCGTCAGCCAGGGCTGTAGCACTTGGAGAGCTGGAGCGCTCAGCAGGGCCGGGGAGCCGAGGCAGAGATGCTCTTCCCTCAATTCGGGCAGGAGGGGCCGGGGCCAGGCCGCTCAGAAGGACGTTGCAAGTACTTGTTCCCAGCTTCTGTGTTTCTTTGCACAATAATGTGCCTGTTTCAAAGGGTTTCCTTGAATTTCTGAATCAGTTTCTAGTCCCAGGCAGTTCCCTCTGTTAACACGGTGTAACAAAGTGAGGCACAAAACTTCATCCAGAGAGAGATCCAATTAAGGGGACATGCCACCTGGGATTGCATACGGAAAAATGGGAAGCCAGTGACTCTTTAACTACAGGAGGCTGCTGAAGAACCCAGGTGGAGGCCTCTAATGTGAAAAGAGCACAGTGTGAAGGACCTCAGGTGCAGCATCCCCTCAGTCCTTGCACACAGACATTGTGTGCACTCCCAGTAGCACAGACACATTGCCACTGCTCGTACACAACAAGGGACCCTGGAACTGGGACCTTTTTTGGCTCATCTCAGGAAACGTGACTCAGAGATGCTGCTGCAGTTATATAGACTCATAGTTTCTTCTTTTGTGAGTTTTCCTATCAGCTTATATGATCTCATTTTGGTATTTTTAGTGGATTCTCTGCTCACAGGGCCGAGGGAGGAAAGAAAACCTTCCTGTTGCACATACACTGGCATACAGATAAAGCCCAACATTCTTCAATCAGATTTTTAAAATTGGAATTTTGCTGCTGCTATAGTTTAGCCTCAGGCTGGTAATTTGGCGCTTGATTTCAGTCACTGGGGTTCCTAATTGGAAAACCTACAGAACAGAAAAGAGTCAGGAGGGAAGGGGGGAGGGTAGAAGTGGATCACATTTATACCAAATAACCAAGTCCCCCAGCACACTAGTTCAACCAAACTTTAAATATCCATTTATTCCCCTGAAGATTGTAGAAGAGAAACAAAGTTATTAGGCTCCTATGACAGCGTCTCTAGAAAAGCATAAAATCTAATAACACTGACTTTCCATCCAACCTCTCACACACATATCAGAGGAAAACGTCCCTTGCTAAATACAAAGAAAGTTCAGTTGGGGCAGGGTTATTTATTTTCTTTTTAACACTGCTGTTCCTGCACATATGAGTATACTCATTCTTTCTCTACACATATCTACATAGATGATACATCACTAGTATAATTCACATAATTCACAGTGCAAAAACTAAAGAATTTTCTCAATTTTGGCTCAGTTTTCAAAACTGAAAATGAGCCACAGCAGGTCCACCCACAAACTTTTGCTCTCGATGTGCGTGGATGTCAGTAGGCTCTAAACTTCTTTGGATGTTGTTAGAAGGCTGCAAGGTTTCCTTTCAGTCTGTGAAAGCTGTTTTGTGGAACAATGCGCCCTTAGGAGCCCAGCATTCTGTGAACAGGACTTCTGGGATGCACGGAGTGAGGGCAATCCTGCATCAATGGTCTCTCACACTGCGCCCTTCAGGTGGGAAACTTCTGTGTGGGCTACTTAACAGGCTGCAGGCAGCATCTCTGGAGACCTGCTTTGTTGTTCATGTTATTCTGGCCCTGAATTCCTCATCTTTCCAAAGTGATGCAGCTGTTGCTGTGGTGCAGGAGCAGCATCTCTGTGGGTGCATGTGTATAGATGAGATCCTGCATCTGCTTCAGCGAGGGGGGGAATTGGTCCCACAGAATTCACCAGTGCAGGTTTAATAGAGTATGTTAGTGTGGTAAATCAGATTTTCATAATGTACTGTTGTAAGCAGGTGCCTTTAAAATACAAGACTGTTGTGGTTTTTGTTGTACGTGTAAGTTTACTTAGAAACTTGTATTAATTGAAAGGAATGCTTTTACTTAACCAGGAGTTATTGACCACTCTGCAAAAATGTGTACTCTACAAAGCTTAAATTACATAATTGCTCAAGAAGGACTAGTACCTCCTGTGGCATCTTCAGTTAGAGGAAAGAGATTGTTGCATTAATCACGACTTCTGAGGGTGCTGATAAAGATAATTCTTTTCTAATGTATTGATATAACTCTCAATTGTTTCATATTAAACTGAGAAAATGGGAAGAGTTAGAAGATGGTACATGTTTTAATAGAAGTAATAATTCTACTTGAAGGCTTTTCGGGATGCTGTGCTGGGGAAATGAAACCAATAGATCTCATTTTACAGAATGCAGCTGTATAGGAAGAAAAGGTCATAATCCTGGGCCTAATACTATTACTGATTTAAAGCTGATGTTAGTATTTTTCAATTTATTTTATGAATTTAAAATGGGGTCAAACATATAAATGTAATAATTACAGCAAACTACAAGAGATTTGTTTGGATCATATTCCACGAGCTTATTAGCCAGCGTGACTCAGCTGCCTGCTGCTGTCCTGCTTTTTTGGAGGTTGGCACCAGGTGTGGGTCCAGCTCACGATATTTCTGCCCTGCTGCTGATGATCCCGTGCTGACGGGCCCTTAGCTATTATGGGCACTCAGCTGTCTGACACACACTGCATTCTGACCCAGAACCCTTGCTCAGTGAGTGGTAACAAGGAACTGCCTGTGAATGTTCGTGAGCTAAGAGCTGTGGGTCAGCTGCTGCTTTGGAGCCGTGGCATTTCAAAGCAGCCTGATCATGGACAGAAAACAACGGCGCCACGCCATTCCTCACTTTGCAGCCCCAGCCCCTTTTCCTTTATATTGTCTCCTTTTGGGAAGTCTGAGTGGTGAAATCTCAGCCTGGGCCCGTGGCTGGTGCCGCCGAGGCTGGGAGCAGAGTGATGCCTGCCAAAGCTCATTAGCGCTGCCCGTCAGCAGGAGCTGTGTCACCAGCTTGTCATTGCTGCCACCCCTTTGAGCGCTGTGCCAGCTAGCCAGGGTGTTTAATAAATAATACATTATTGGTTAAACTGCTAGTTGAGGAGATGCTTACAGCTTCTAATTAGTCTCTTCCGTTACTCTTCTCCTAATTAAAAGGGAGTCCAGAGCTTGATTACCACTTATAAAATACAAGAATTAAAAATACTGTAATATCCTCAGGTTATCGTTATTTTCATGCAACTAAAAATCTGTCCATCTTAGATAATTTGAAGTCATAGGTAAGTAAAATCATCAAAACCGGTAACTGGAATGTTTTTGACTGACGATACCCTACTCTCTGATTTTCAAATATTTCTCTGTTCTCGTTGTTAGAGCTACACCCTGTAGACAACAATCTGAAAGGTGTGTTAAATAGGGTTAATAAACCTGGTGTGGTGCATGAAATTCCTTAAAGAAACCCTCTCCATTAATTCTGGAGCAGTGCTGTTGCATACCTTTCTCCAGTTAGAAGGCAGTGTTGTCTAATTGTTTTCCATTAGAACAGAACTCAAGAACCCTCGACTTCAAATCCCTTATCCATTCCTAGCCCATTTTGTGTCCTGAGAAAAACTCAAGTTACCTCAGTTTTACCTCAGGAAAGTAATAACTAACTAGCTGAATTCAAGAGGCTTTGCAAAAATTACTGTGCTCTTTAAAAAAAAATTGCTAGAAAACAGAAGTACAAAATGTTCTTTAGTAGTATCTGCAACAGTGCTATAAAAGCTTAGGTAGGGAAAAATATAATCAGACCTTGTGTTTCCTAATAACTGAGAAAGGGATTCTTTTTTCAGTGTTTTTATATTCCTACATTTTTCTTTTGGGCCACTTTCTGCCCCCATGCCATTAATGCTCTACAGATATTTACATTATTCTGTGAGTAGGCCACATTCTTTCCCAAGGATTCTAAGAACCTCTTGTTGAAAAATAAAAATTGTGCTGCCACTACTTTTTCTGTATCTCTTTCTGTGGCTGAACAGAGGACTTTGTTCTTCTGGAATATTAGTCTACTTCGTTTCATAAGCATCTAAATGAATATTTGCAAAGGTCAAGTTACAGTATATGGCAGGAAAAACATGCCAAAAACAATTAAAATTACTAGGGCTGCATAAGAAAGTCACACACAGCACATATTGCTCACAGGTGCTCCATGTGAAGTCCAATCCAATAAATGTCAGTCCAGTCATTTACACTAGGAGAGTGCCAGTCATGTAAAAAGAAACAGAAGAACAGATGCTTTATGAGAAACAAACCCAATACAAATAAACTCAAAACTGATTATAAAAAAATCACACTAAACAAGTATTAAAACGCATGTGAACTACATTTGGGATTCTGTGAATGTTTTGTCTACAATTGGGATTCAGTGAATGGTTTCTAAAGAAAGAGGCAAATAATTTTTAGTGCTTTCTAAGTCTTTTGAAGCCTCTCCTTTGCAGTTCTTTTTATGTTTTTAATTTTATTTTAATTGCACTGGCTTTCTCTCCATGTTGTTTAAACTTTGGTTTTCAAAAGGCCAAAATGTCCACCAAAGTGTGGTAAAGTTTAAGAATTTAATCTGGGGAGGGGGAGGATTTTGTTTTCATTAAAGTGCTGAGGAGTAAAGGTTTGACTTTATCATGCGTTCCGAAAAGCTTACACACCCATGACTTTTTGGGAACTAGGGCTGGCTTTAAAATCTGCTAAAAAAAGCAAGTTCTGTGGGCTTAGTGTTTATTGTAAACATTTTTTGCGGTTAAAGCAATTGTCACTGACGAGAGAGAGCCGGGTTCATCTCTGCCCACGCTCGCCTTCGCTCCTGGCAAGGGCTGTTTGTGAGTGCTGCAGTCAGAGCTGGGGAATCCAGCACAGGTTGAGAACTGCTTGAGTACGAGGCTGTTACATCCTGCTCGACTGGGAGAGTTTGTATCTGTTAGATAAATGTTTATGGAGTCTCCCTTTTCCCTTTTCCCTTTT
>VXAD01003131.1:0-24060 GCA_013399195.1 Dicrurus megarhynchus
GCTATAGGACAGCAACATTCATCCAGTCTGCACCTCATCTTTTAGGCTACGTGTTTGTTATAGGACACTATTTTAAAAGGCCTTGTTTATTCCAAGGCAAACGACGTACACCACTCCCTCCAGCCCATACCAAGAGTCACTAGCATCTAAGAAGGCAATCAGTCAAGCATACTTTGGCCTGGGTAAATCCATGCTCTCTGTTCCCAAACACATTCTTGTCCTTCACGTGCTTGAAAACAATTTCCGTAAGGTCTATCTCCATAATCCTCTGAGAGACTGAAAGGAGACTGAGTGACCTATTGTTCACTTTATCATTCTTCCTGCCCTTTTTGAAAAGCATGGAACATCTGCTTTTCCCCAGTCTTTAGAGGCCTCTTTCAATCACCATGAGCATTCAAAGATAACCTACAGTGCTCTCACAGTGGTATTAGAAAGCTCTTCAACCTTTCCTCATAGTTAAACTTTTCTAACCCTCTTATCATTCTCTCGATTTCCTCTGAACACTTTCTAGTTCATCTGAGTTTTAGAAGAATACAGTGACCAACACAGGACACAGTGTTCCTACTATTACATACCACTACACTTTAAAATGAAAAGCATCATTGCATTGTTGACAAATGCTCCATTTTTGATTCATGATAGATCCCACACTGATTAAGTGGAAAGCACTGAAGTCCAGTAAGGCAAAACATAGGCATTTCTGATTCATAATGAAAAGCTCATATTACCAGGCAATGCCTTTCTCTCAGGAGAGATTCAGGTTTCTAATATATTGAGTTCAGTGAGATTTCATGATTTATAGTATCCACCATGATCAGAATGATAAGATTCAGTGTCCTTGACCAAGAATTTTGTGACACAGAATTACTACAGATAAGCTAATAAAAATAATTCACTTGTTATATTAGTCTCATTATATTTGTCTGCCCCACTATAAAATGAGGAAATATTCTATTTCTTCCCCAAACTAGGTCATAAAAATGTATTTTAGTAGCTGTTACAGTTAGTTTTGCACTTAATGTTAAACACTTATTCTGAACTCCAGAGTGTTTACATTTATTGAATATAAATTTTAAACGTTCAACACAAAACAAAACAAAGGAAGGAAGGAACTTATAATCTTCACTCTGCAGCTGACTACTTCAGATGTTCATATGACCATCTAATTAAAACAGCATTTCGATTTCTCACAGAAACCTATCAATTACGAGATACCTGGACATAATTTGACTTGATGTTTATACGAGACAACTAAATAAGCAGGCTGTCACAGTCTTCAGGAAGGGAACAAGAAATATTATCTGATCCAGCCTTTCATGGGAAAGGGAGCCTAGATGACATTGTCTAGAATCGTGTTGCATTGCATCTTGAATGAAACCTCCTATGATAAGGACTCTACTGCATCCCCGTGGAGATTGTTCCGGTGATTGACTGGTCACATTGTAGACATTTCTTTCTTATGTCAAGACAAAATGTCTCCTGGTGCAACTTGTACATGTTGCCCCATGTCTTCTCCACGTGGCTCCTAGTGAAGAGACTGTCTTCTTTGTAGCCACTCTTCAGATACTGGAATACTATGATGAGGTCCCTCCTATGTCTTCTCTTCTCCAGGGTGAAGAGGCCTAACTCCTTCAGTCTTTCCCAACAGGACGGGTTCTCCAGCCTTTTGATCATCTTCCTGCCCCTTATTTAGACCCTCTCCAGTCTGTCCACATCTTTCTTGAATGATGAGTACCAGATCCGGACACAGTACTCCTGGCATGGCCTAATACATGCTGGATACAGTGAGTGACCATATTTTTATCTCTGCTCATGGATGGAGCCCATGACCTGATTTGCCTTTGTTGCTGCAGCTTGACTCATGTTCATATTGTTGTCCACCAGGAGTCCCAGGTCTTCCACAGGAAGGTTGCTCCCAGCTACACAGATCCCAACCTGCACCAGGTTTTTTGTTTATGTCATGCCAGGTGCAGGACCTGCACTTGCCTTTGTTAGACTTCACACAGTTCTTGCTGGCCCACTCTGCCTGCTTGTCTCTGTCTCTGACAAAGGGCTCTCCCTTCCGACAAGTCCACCTCACCATCCGGTTTGGTGTCATCAGCAAACTGGTGAGAGTGTTTTCAGTACCTCCATCCAGATAATTTATGAAGATGTTTACCAGCCTGGAGCCCAGTATTGATCCCTGAGGGACCCTGCTTGTAACAGACTGCCAGCCTGGGTAAAAAGCATTGATCACCACCCTCTGAGTGCAGCCCGTCAGCCACTTTGCTACACATCTCACGGATCACACATCCAATCTCTATCTTGCCAGTGTGTCTAGGAGAAAACTGGGAAACAGTGTCAAATGCTTTGCTGAAGTAAACAGTATCCAGTGCTCTCCCCATGTGGACAGAAGATGTTATGTTGTTGTAGAAGGTGTTCAGATTAATCTGCTGTGATTCACTTTTGGTAAATCTCTGCTGATTTATCTCAATCACCTGCTTCGTTTGGAGAGTAGTACTTTCTAGAAGGACTAATTCCATTATTTTCCCAAAAATTGAAGTAAGACTAATGAGCTTGTAGTTTCCTAGGTCTTCACTTCGGCCCTTCTTATAGATGGGTTTGACAGTGCATTTTAAAATGCTTACACTAGAATTGAACTTATACTGATAAATAAAAAAGGTTGATTTCTCTTGCATTTGCTAATATTATTAATTCTTCCATGATTATGGCTACCGCTAAGTAGTTTTCCATTGAATTCTTCTCTGCCTCAAGTGTTAAATTTGGGGAATCAGGTTTTGACTGTGTTTAGAAATTGTTTCATGAGTATTTATGAAGAAATATAAGTGCTTTGAAAGTTATTAGAAAGTATAATCAACACTGTATTGTAATGAGTTAATGTAAAATTCAGATATTAATACTTTCATGTTTACTTCTAAATAATTAATTTCTAAATGTACTATCAGATGCGAACCAAAATGAAATTCAAACAGATCTTAATTTTCAATAAAATGATCCTTAGAATTTTTTTTAATTTCAGATATAGAAGCAAACTCTGCAGTCATTTATTCCTCCAACCTCCTACTCTCTTACAGTTTCTAAGGAAATCATATGAGAAATATTCTGAATCATATTTTATATTATATTGGAATAGACTGATATGAGATCACCAGTTTTTATCTATTCTCCCATTCGCAGGTGAGAGAAACTTGATATAGAGCTGCCATCTGAAGGATTTTCTGCATTTTTGGAATATGCTGGGTCCATATCCTCCACTGATGCCTTAAGAGGCCTCCTAGACACAGAGACCAGACAGAATAAGGGAATAAAGGTAGGTATTTATTTAAAAGGCCTTCAAAGGTACACCCTGGGGAGCCAGAGGCTATTGCCAAGATGGACCCTAAGATGGATGCTGGGTCACAAGTTCTTCACACTTTTATAGGTTTGGTTCATTTGCATATCAGGGTTAATTCTCCAATTAAAGCTTCAGTTTAATGATGTAATATCCCCAAGCTTGCCCCCGCTTTTAGAGTCTTTGGTTTACACATTTTGGGCCTAGGACAGTCTGAGTGTCCTTGGAGAACAGGTCTGGAGAGGCTTCGTTATGTCTAACTAACATGAGAGAGCAGAAATTAACAGGCTACAAGAAACCTCAGAGTTACACAGTAAGCAGTACAGGATTTGAAAAATATGAAAGTCAAAGCCTAAGGCATCACCATAATCATATAAAAGCCCATCCAGAATTTTCAAAATGATCTAAATAGTTAGAATGCTCTGAAAAATGTCAAACTTTAATTCTAAACAGTCTTTCCAACTATACCCGATTGTATTTCATTTGTCTTTGATAACATCAAGAAAAGCACTAGTGTCACTTTACTACAAATTAGCAGGAACAAGAACTATTTCTTTCCTCTCACTATTCAATAAACAGCAAATTGGCAAATCATTTTGCATAAGACTGGAATGTCTAAATTACAGGTAGGTCAGTTTCAGAGGCAATTATAAAAGATTAAAATAGTTAAATTTTCAAAAACTTTGCCCTTTTCTTTTTTCTTTTCTTCTTTTGTTTGTTTGTTTGTTTTTCACAGGGTGTTTTTCCTTTATAGTAAATAATTTTTCAGCCATAGGTCTACAGTGGGAAGATTCAGGACCAGAAACACCAATCTCTGTAGCCACTGAGCTGACAATTTGCACATCCCCTCTCCTGTATAGCACAGAAGTGTCTCTCTGGCTTTGGCAAAGATGAGAAATAATAAAAAAGCCCACGAACTATTGCTACACAGCTGCCAAGAACATATTTGTGGCAAACACACATATCCGAGTCCTGTCTGTGTCACAGTGGTTTTTCATTACTTTGATATGGGAAGCCTGATGAGGAAGGTGGAGAGCAGCTGAGTTCCCATTTACACAATGGATGTCTCTGCCCTGCTACATTTGTTTTTTTTAAAGTAATTTTTTCCTGAGATCAGAATGAAATATCTGTATCATAAACTGGTTTACCTTTTTTCCTTTTTTTATTTCTGAACAATGACTCACAGTGGAACCTGAAAATTTAAGTGATATTTTCTACTGCTTCATTATTCACAGCTATTCTTGGCTTTAATATTTGAAATTGTTAGTAATACTGTTTTCTTCCCTTGTGATGTAACTTTTGTTGGGTTGAAAACAAAAATATAACTATTACTGTTTCTGGAAGCCTTTCCTGGCAGGGACTGAATGCACCAGTCACAGGTAAGCAGTAAAAAAATGCATCTTTTTCAGACATAGGGGGGATTCCATTTCTTTGCTCTGTGAGAAAAAGTCAATATGTTATCACCATAGCAATGCTCACTCTGGGCTTAAGAGTTTCTGTGAGGAAAGGAAATGCAGGCAGTGGTTTTTTGCAGGCAAAAAATTATTCCAAATGTGTGCCCTAAGAAATGTAGCACCCAATGCTACATCTTCCCCTCTTCTTCATTATATTAACAAGAGAACAGCAGATTGTTGAAACTTTCCAGGTGCTACAATTCACTGAAATCTTGTGCATTATTGAAATATCTAAATACTACTGATGACATCTTTTTATTTCTCCTTCATATATTTAGTTCCTTCTTTAAGACAGATAGAGGAAAAAATATCTCCCAGACAATCAATTCTCTGAAGAACCTATTCTCTAAGAATTTTTGTGTTCTTTTGTACTGAACGGGAAAGACACAACAATTACTTTATCAAAGACAGACATTTTCTTGATTCCACTACTATCCTCCAGAAGGGCAAAGATCTGCCATTTTACCTAAGAAAAAGTTTGCCTTTTGTGCTCTCAAAACTATGGAAGGGAAACAGCCTTCTCAAAAGCAGCATTCCTTCATGAAATTTTCTCAAAAACACTCACTGCAATTTTTAGATGTGCTGCTTCATTAAAACTCACTAAAGTCTAGGGCATATCGTGCATGCGAATAGAAGTGGACTGTAATTAAGTAAAGTTTGTAGCACTCCCATTTTTCATAATTATTTAGATTGTGAAAACACTCTGAAAACATGTTCTTGTTAGCTGCTAATATTGCAGCATCCTCAGTGTTGTCTATTGAGTTACCAGACAATTTTCTTCATAACTGGTGGCAAGTATTATAGGACAGGTATCTCTCACCCCGTCTCTTATCTATTTCGGACTCAAGTTACAGAGCTCTGGACAGAGTCTACAGCTTCAAAATTAAGACAAAGTTTGAAAAGGCTGTGATATTCTGTGACATTATGTAACTCTTCACTATAGCAGTGAATTTCATGTGAGGAAGCCCAGAGCTTTTGGAACTCTGAGAGTGGGAGCTGATATTCCAAAGCAACTGAGATCCACCGAAGTTCTCCTCAGTTTTTACCCAAGACATGAGACAAAGAGGAAGAAATCAAGAGACTACCACAGCAAGGGAAATGATGCATCATGGGATTTTGAGGCTTAGGCCATATGTGCAAAACTCAAAGAATAAATGTTTAGTTAGCTAAACTGTTTCAGTACATTTAATATATTCTAGGAAAAATTAGAAAAATAAACCCACAAAATGGCATTTCTATTGCAAGACATGCAGTTTCGGTGAAACACTCATTAAAGAAAATACAGAAACTATCCTATGACTTGAACTGTGGTATTTTGCCATACCAGAGGGTGCCTTACACCTTAGGCTTCAAAATTAAATATCCTTCTGCTATTTTCATGTGGCTCTTGAGAGAAAGGAAGTTAGAGAAAAGAAGATAGATTTGAAGACTTTGCCAATATCCAGCCTTTTGATACATTCTCCCAGGAAGTTTTGGTTTACAGCTCTTTCAGCTAGAGGAGGTAATGGGATATGGGTCTCTCATTTCCTTGGCAACTATGCTAATCATTAAGTTATTCTATGAAAGAAAAACGGGAGCCCAGCAGAGTTCTCTACAGAAGAGACTGCTGGTGCCTACTTTCAAGAAAAAGCTTTCTCAGGCACTGTCTGCTGCTCTGTAAGCTTTCAGTCTGCTAAATACATTTTACTGCAAGTAGATAAGATGACAAAGGAAACCATAAAAGCAGCCACAAAATATATATGATGTATTTGGCTTGGTCACTAACAGAAGAGCATGTAACACTGCTGTTAACAGCATTTAAATAAATATATTTCAACAACAACTTGGCCCAGTGTGTTCACCTACCTACAGAGACGGGAAGCCAAGGGCAAATGGCACTAACCACCTCGAATCTGCACTGCTTAGTGCTGCCCCTGATGAACAGATATGTCTGAGGTGGAGGCGATACAACACAGAGACAGTGACTGAGCTAACATTTATGTACCATGCTCAAGATCACTCTGCAGCCCTCTTTAATTTCACCACAGTCATAAAAGAACACAGATAAGTTACTGTTTATGATTTCTCAAAGTTTTCCAAATCTTACAAAGGCTTCAAAAGTATTTAGTGAAGAGTTAATATAAGAAACTTCTTAGATTTTATTCTAATCCTCATCTTTTTTCTTTCCGTTTTTTTTTTTTAATTCTATTTTAAAACCAGCAGTCCTACCTGGAACAAACTCAGAGCCTTCTGGTTCATAAAAGTGCTTCACAGTCAAAGGATGACCTTGTAACTGAATACAGCTACTCCAAAGACAGGATCAGTTCAAATGTTCCCACAATGGTGAGCTAATGTACTAGAGATGTCATTTTCAACCTTTTCTACTTTTGGAAGCTTAGCCATTTTTCAGGAGCATATAGAACAATGTAAGCTCACTGGGAAATAATCATCCTGCATTTCTTAATTACCTTGGGGGTTTTACTATTTAGAAGAAATTTACAGTTCCCAGAAGTCTGTGTGTCATGGGTTAAAACCCATTATGCTGGACAAACATCTCTACATCTCATTCTGCAGTCCTCTCTCATGCAAAATTTTCACTTGCCTTTCTTTTCTATTTAAGTGAGAGTTCTTGGTGTGGTTTTTGGAATCAGTTGACCTCCTGTTTCCGAATTATTATTTTTTTTGTGGAGAAGGTGCTTTCTCACAGCTTGTTTCCACATGGTGGCTGAATTTATCTCTTCTTTCCAAGGCATATACTTCCCTAAACTCTGTAACAGGAAAGACAACTGGCAGATGTGTGTACAAACACAGCAAATTAAAATTACACTGAAACCTATATTCACCTAGGCTGATTTCACCTTAAAAACATTCTGGTTTGCATTTGATTTATTCTCAAGGTAACATCAAAATTTAATTACATTTATTCTGAAAAGCAATTGAATAATGAGCCAATGTGAACTACCTTGAACTTCCCCACGAAATTTATACCATCATATTCACTAGTTTTAAATTTTTAGCATAACAATAACTTCCCAGTCATCTTTTAAGAGCAGAAGCTCAGATTTTTCTCTGGCTAAGGGATGTCACTTTCACGAGAAAAAAATGTAGTTGGCATAATAGAACATGAAAACTACCTGACAGCTCTCTCAGGAAACAAAGCTGTAGAGAAATGTGAAATATATGATCTGTTCTTCAAAAAAAAAATTGACAATGGCTGTTTATTTGTCTTTTTTGGAGATACTACCCAGGAATCCAGCCATGAGGAAGGTACACTCAGCAGCAGTGAATTAATGAATCCCAAAGGCAAATGGGAAAAGAACAAACTCCAAAGAACCTACCGCCCACTCCAAAGAACCTACCGCCCTTGTGGTAAAAAAGTTTATCTCCTAATGAAAAAAGGAAACTTGTAGAACATTTCTAGTGTCCTTTTTATTATAGGACAGACTTCTAACAAAGTTATTACAACTTATTAACTTATAAAATATATTGAAATGTTATTTGATTTCTGGAGTTTAGGCCAAATCAGAAGTACAGAGTCAACATCTGACTCCTCACTACAGAAAGAAAAGCTACCTACCATGCTTCAACCCATAATCTTCACATACCCTTTAAATTTAATACCTAAGTTTAGGTTCAGGTTCTGAACAGAGCTGAGGCTGAACTAAACCACAACGACTGGGCTCGAAAGGTGTTACTTTCACAGACATTGACATCAGCCTCCCTGTTGTTTCTCATTTATGTTCTTATGAAGAAATAGCTATTTGCTCCCAGCTGGCTTCCAGCTATCTGGCTTCTGCCTTCCAAGTGGGGCACACAGAATAAGAACATTACAAAACAACACTATTTTTAGTAGTTTTCTATAGTCTCTTTGCTCTTAATGTTACATGTAGACCCCGAAGCACTCCTTGCCCTCCTGTTTGAAATGCCCACACAGTCTGACAGCTCTCTCTAACTGAATGTGCAATTGTACATCCAACACTTGGTATGCTTCCAGGAGCCTTCCTAATACTGCCTATTAATCTGGTCATTAATGTCCTAATTGCACTTGGTAATTTCAGGAAAGAGAGTGGTTATTTTGGACAAGAGTTTACATCTTCAGTAAAAATATTTTACCAGTTTTGTTCCCACTTATTATCTAAACACTCCTTCAGCAAGTATTCTCCCTTGGGAACAGCCTCTGATTCACAAATAGATCAGGTGCCCTTCTCCATTAACCTTCTGGGATAACATGTGCTGTTCCTATCTCTGAAGCAACTGCCTGTAAGACAAACTCCTTTGGAAAGCTCCGTGTAGCTGTGGACAGAACAGCTTTTCAAAGGTTCTTCCTTTTTTATTACTTTCCTGAAGCCATCCAAGTCAGTCAAAGAAGCAACAAGTATGTCAGTAATATTAATTATTTTACTAAGGGGTTACTTGTGTACTTTTCAAGTCTTTTAGCAGGACGTCCCTTAAGATATGGATAGATTAAAAAAGTCCAGAGGGATAGTTTGCACTTTACCCCTGAGCTGAGCTGAGCTCCATGCTGTTTGTCTGGGTTAAAGAGCAATGCAGATAATTGCCAAGCCAGGAGGGGTTGGCTTGCAGCAGTTGCAAGATGCATGGTTTGCACTGAGCTTCCTGACTCAGCAGGCAAATGAGACAAAGCACATGCATCCACATGACCAAATTCAGCCTTAGGTTTTGTGGGGATATGGAGTGAGAAGTCAGGGGTTCCCTCTTCTTTGCATTCCTGGACAATTGTTGCACAATTTGGGCTGTGGCAAAATTACCAGATTGACATTTTCAGCCCACTAAGTGGAATAAAGATCTTGAGTAAACTGCTTTTGGACTACTAAATCCCATCATGCACAGTGCTGAGGTGACTAGTTTCACACAGACCCAGCAGTCTCAGAAAATCTGTGTTAAACTTGCCTGGGACTAGACAAAGGGATTCCCCACAATGGACCATAATGACATCATTAGTACACAATTAGTCTAATTTTTCTGTTTTGAACTGACCCAAATCCATTAAAGCAGTCTGTTCTGGGTCTTCATTGGCAAATTGCAGTTTTCTCTCAACTATGGAGCAACCTGCACAAAATAAGGTTCATAGATCCAGTTGCAATATTAAATCATCTTATCTCACAGTCTTCCATCATCTTTTGGATAAGAGTTGCAGCAAGAATCACCTGAAGCCTATTTATCTCAGCCATACTTCAGCTTCCCTATCTCTGACGTATGCTGAAGGATTTGTTGGCTCTGGAAAGAATTTCCAGAGATTGTTAATGACAGAATTCTGCCATGTCATGTCCACTGACTTGAGATCCATCTGGAACAAGTTCGTTTCAATGATTCAGTGGTCTCTACAAAGGCACCAAAGGTGCAGGTCTCTCACAGGACTTGTGTCATACCTGCAGGTCCTCTGTATAGGATATCAAAGACATCCTTAATTCTCTACAACATCTCAAATGATGCTCATCAGTTATGTTTGGGCAACAACTCTGCCCTTCTGCCATGAGACCACTCACTCCTAGCAAAGGCTGTCAGTTCTTTCAGTACTTTTGCTGAAGGGATAGTGTCCAGTCAGATCTTGAGCCAGTAACAACTCGGGTTATCACTTAAAACATTTAAATTAACATTAAAGCTGAAAACATAACAAAATGCTGGAGAATACATTAAGAACAGAATACAGGAGAGTATGTGGAGCCATAAATATTTATGGTTTTATGATTTTGCTGTTTCCTCTCATGCTTCTCACAGGGGGGGCATAATTAGATGAACTCATTCTCTCCCCTCCAAGTGGAGCAACAGTCAAAAAAAATGGTGCTGAGGAGAATCTTAGGTCTTTACATCTCTATATGGGACTACAGAGTCCAGATGACAAGACTTTTTAGTGACATAGCTGAATCATTTTATATAAAGTGATATATATAAAAGTATATCGACAGATATAGATATAGATATAGATATAGATATATAGATATAAGGTGTGCAAAACTGGATACAGTTGCAAAAAGTACAACTTCATGTGTGTTTAAGCTGTAATTCCCCATGTATATCACTGATTTTGAAGAAATGCATCATGCAGATTGCCTCATCAACTCAACCTCTGATTGGAAAGACAGGAAGAAGACTTCTTTCATGAGAAATATTCCAGCAATATGACTTTTGTTGTGATACTAATTGAAAGGCTCCCTCTTACCAGACTAAGATTTTTTCTTGCTAGTGCTGAAACCTGGAAAGCATTTTTATAAAGTCCTGTAGCTTGAATGACACCATAAAAAGTCTATGAATTCTCCATATCTTTACCAGACTTGCAATTTATGCCATCATAGCTTCCATTTAAAGACATGGAAGAAGAGAGAAGACTCAAGTACTCTCCATAGCACCTCCAGATGGCAAAGGCTAGCCCACCTAGCATCTGAGTCACCCACTGAAAGCTGAGTCAAGGCAATTACATTCCCAATACCAGATCTTTGGTTACTTGCCTAAAATTAGTTTGGAAAAAATTGGACTCTAAAATGTTTCAACACACTGGCTCATTAAACTACTGCTGACTTTCACAGAATGAACTGCCATCTGCAGAGCAGAAAGCAGAGTCGGGAAAAGCAGAAATATCTCTATTTCTTCCACATAAGTAAACCAAATAATCAGCTGAAGCACAGTTTCAAGTTCAGTAGTCCTAAGAGTTTTCCATTCTTGTTATCAATCAATCTTAAAAGAAGTATGTTAATTAGGATGTCAATTTTTTTTTTTTTAAAACATAATTGTTTTCAATTTTGCCCAAAGCAGATGAGTTAATCAAGTTTGCAACTGTATTTCTTTGGTTAATTTTATGAGACTGACTGGCTGCTCTCTCTTTAATTTGCTAGTATTAACATTTTACTGATCCATTTCTCTGTCTGTTCTTAATCACTATTTCTTATGGCATGCTCTTGGTTCTTGTTAATGCCTGATAAATTGCAAGGCATGTTTTCACAGTTTCTAAAAAATTTCCTGCATGTCAGAATTTGTGAGCACTGTCTGTCTGATTGGTATACAAATAAGTCTCCTCCTATTCCCTATGCTTTCATAAACAAGAAGGGGAAAAGGATGAAGGGTTTGCTATATTTGATATGAAGCTGGAATGCAGCTGGAGTTTGTAGCTGGACCCAGACGTTGGGACATGCCCCCATGTTCCACAGTTTAGATTGCCCTATGTGTCATTAGTATAGCAGAAAGGAAGTCAATAAGAAAATAAAGAGTAGAAATCTGTTTTTCTGGTGAAGCTTCCTTTCCAAAGTGTAGTGATGGCTGATCCACTTCTTTCCAGGACCAATGTTTAAAGCCTTAAAATTTTGACTGTCAGTTCAGACACTGACTAGCTATGACTCAATCAAACACTTGTTTCATTGCTGCATTCAGTCTGGACTACTCACTTTAGGATTATTAGAGGATGTTATAGGTTTCATTCAGTAGAAATCAAAAAGCAATCTTAAATTTATTTAACTACTCGGATCAAAGCTCCAGCCTGGTTGCTTGTTGAGCTCTAAAATGCCCTGGTAGAAAGCATAGCTTCATGTTAATAAACAAATTATGGGGAAACATATTTCTTAAGAGAAATATGTTTCTTTACTTTTCATACCTTTTAGACTTCCTAAACAACCAAACATACTAACTTCTATAGCATATTTAAAACATTAGGTTATCTGCTATTACCTACACTCTTTTAAACTGAATTTATATTAGCTTTTATTACCAAGTCACCATAGCTATGTTACTAATATAACTTAACTTTGAACTTGGCTGCTTTCAAATACAAATCACTAAGCATCCAAGACATTCCAACTTCATAAAGATATTGCATTTCTTTTCTTACTAGACATTGAGTAAGATTTTAAAATAACAACTAGTGCCCTTCTGCTAGAGAACCAACTTTTATTTATCAGCATGCCCCTAATTCAGTTAATTTTATTCAAATAAAGAAAACTTCTCAAACCTAAATTTTCACTCATTTCGCTTCTGCAAAGACAGATAGCCTTGATAGCTTCATCATAAATTTTATACAGAAATGTTGCTAATTAAAAAAAAAAAATTCAGAAGGCCTTGAATTTTTAAGAGCTATTCCTACACTGTTCTTTAATATTAAGGAAAAATTGACTCCATGAGAGGGCTCACCTTATCTATGCACATATCTAAAAATTGCATGGGACTATATGGCCCACAGCCTCCTATAAACATGGCAACCAAGGTTCAGATTCAGATGACAATAAATTAAATACCAGCTTTTCTACTTATCTCAGAACATAGCAGAAGTAAAACTCTGGAAATTCATGAGGCAAAACAGATCTAGCAAAAACAAAATTATAAATTTTAGAAGCAAAGAAAAACTTGTTGCAGAACTTCCTAAAACTGGGACAAGTTAAGGGATCAGCTGACACAGCACCTTAGAGCAGCAGTCAAAAGCAGTTCCTATAGTAAAAAAAAAAACAAAAACCCAAAAAAACCCCCCAAGAACCACAAACCAAAATAACAACAACAACAACAAAAAACCAAAACCCAAATAATACCTTTTTTAAGTGCAATGGAAAAATTAATTAGATGAGCTGCAGCCAGGAACATTCTAATAATTAAGGTCTTGGGACTACAGTGCGATATAGCTTTAGCTAAAGGTGACCTGGCGTGGAAAACAAAATGACAGTAACTGATTAGCAAAACTCTTGAACTCTGAAAAACAACTTTTTTCATTGTCAAGGTTAAGGAATGACATTAGTAAGGCTTGCTGGAAGACCTTTGGTAAAAAAAGAACAAGAGTTAGGGGGTAAAGAGGATGAATATATTTTGATTTTACTTGCTCTTACAAGAGAACAGAGCTATAGTCTAAGGTAAATTGCACTCAATGCTCACCTGTAATCAAAGCAAATGGCCTTCTAACACATTCTAGAAAGACCTGCACCATAAGGCACATCTGCTTTCTTATTTTGCTGCTTTGCATTGCATCAAGATGAGTAAAGGAACTGGAAAACACATCATAACTGCCTGATTAAGAGATGTCTAAAGCTTTTATGTGCTATTTATGTGTTTCAAGCACTAATTAAAATATGGTGGGCACATCTGGAGGGCAATTCTTTCCACCATAAAAACAAGCAGGATGAATTGCTATTTGGAGATACTCGTCTTTTCATTTACAATGGAAAGAGCTTGTCTAGTGTAGACAACACAGCTAATACACACATAGGTGGTTAAAATTAGGGAATCCTGCCTGAAGGATATTGATTACTAGCTGCTTGTGATAGACTGAGATACATACTTTGTTAGATTTTAAAACATTATTCTGAGATGACTAATCTTTAGATGACTATAATTAAGTAAAGTAAGTCTTCCCTTTTTATAACAAGTATGACTACTCTAAAGAAGGGGTTATAGGTCATCATTCCAAGGTGTAACTGTTGTGAGCAGAAAATAATTGAAACCGTCATCAAAATGTAACTAACTAAATCTCTGTTACAGTTAATTTCTTTAAAATCATTATTCCAACAGCTGTTTGGAGTGGAGTGAGGTTTTAAGAAAGTTGTCAGGTTGTCCTAAATTCAACAGTTACACATGGTGCTTCCAGATTATTTCTGAGCACTAAACTGCAAGCAGTCCCAGCCTCACAACACCTGTAAAGTGGCTCTGGAAGAAGGAATTGGGGACAGTACACCCACATGTGACTACTTATTTTGTATGTTGCTCCAAATGCCTGTACCTATATGGATTTAAACAAATACAGGATTCACAAAGCTGATGATTCATTTCTGGGTAAAGCCACACTGAATATCATTCTTGAATTTCTGTTCCTTGGGTGTTTTGGGTTTTTTTAGTTAGCAAATGTGTTATGCCTGTATTAAAAAGGAGAACATTCAAAATTAAACATTTTGATAAACAATAAACAAATTGGCTAAGAATCCACCTGCTCTATAAGTACTCAGTAGTCAGTCAATCATAAAATAAGAAGCTCTAATATTCATTCTAGTTTTTTGCTCTGTAGTCTATAAAGATGTAAGGTGTGTAAATAGCTACAGATGTAATCCAAAGAGGTAAGTCTCTACTTGAAAAGCACAGCTGCTCCTTAACCTGATGTCTAATGATTTCTACAAGACAGAATATTAGCCTGGCATTAAATTTATACAACAAGAATGCAATTTGGTGAACACTCTCTCCACAAAATATTTGATTCCTACTGCACTATCACAACAAGCACTATAATGTAGTTCATGCTGTTGCTACTTTGAAAGTTGCTATTTCTAAAACCTTAAATTTTGTGACCAGAACTTATAGATGCCCATGTCAATGCTTGCTGATGAACCATTTGTTTCTAAATACTTCTTTAATATCTTCATAAAACATATAAAATATGTACATGAATAGTGGTTTTGATATACTGACAAATAAACAACATTATAGGAACCCGCATTTCTTCACTGACCCCTGGGGCATGGACAGTGGATAGGGTCAGGTGTAATCCTTGTTCCAGCTAAACACCTTTGTATGGCAACCTGAAGGGTGTTTCTATCCAAACTTTTTTATGGCAATTTTAACCCATTTAGGACTACTTCTACTCAGTGCAATGGCAGGAGGAATAGGTGTAACTCAAAAACGTGATCTAACAAGATAGAATCACTTCTCCTCTTCCTCACTTCTCCATTCTTCAATCAAGGATTATATTCAGTCCTTTCTGATAACACTGTGCTTTGATGTTAGAGACTTAGGAAATTAGCCCACTTCACTTTGAGAAATAGTAGTACACAGCTGTGAATGTGCTAAGGTATCCAATTCCCAGCTTAAGGCAGTCCCATCTTGAAGGCAGTCCAAGCTCAGAGAGAACGATGTTATTGGGGGTGAGAAGATGAAGGAAAGGTGAGAGGTGGTGTGTGAACAGAAGGCTAGCAGGAGGCTTTTGTCTGCTTGGCAACTGAATCAACTGAATGGCACTTTTTTTGAGTTTGTAAAATAAAGCCTGTCTGTTTAATAGCAGTACTGGTGCAGAGTTGGAAGATGACACAGCTATGGTACTTTTGTGGTCTTGTTTCTTTAAAAAAAAAAAAAAAGTGTAACAGAGGTAATTATTGTTTTTCTTAATGTTGATATTTGAAAGCATATAATTATTAAGCATATTCTTGTGAATATTACGTAACTTGATTGTGAAAATTAAATCATTATGTAGCTTTGCGTTGTGATTTTTTGTGAGTTCTTTTGATGTTTTTTTCTTGTACAACATTAATTTTTCAGTTACTCTGTAGTGTAGAAGGAATAGGAAACTGGTCAATTGCAGAAGAAGAAGTAAATTTGGTTAATATGGATAAAGCACATGTACTGATACATCTCAAAAAGTACTTGTTCATCATCTAGTCAATAACCTATTTATTTTATGTTCTATATGGTGTTGATGTTTGAGTTGGAACATTGTGTAGTACTAACCTAGAAACCTATACCTGTATTTCTGTCAAAGAGAGAAGGAAGATTTACTTAATGAGACCTACTTTTGTGTGAGAGCATAACTAATGCTATTTCATGTTTGGCTGTCTAGCTCTGCTGTCCTTTCTGTTACCTAAGGAGTGACATTAAAATAATTACAGAGTAATTATTGTTGTCATTCTGTTGGTACCTCATAACACCACAAATTTAGTATTCTAGTTCTCTTCTTTTAAAAGATCTTTAAGTACCAGGATGGTTCTAGGGGGAAAAAAAAAAAGTAATCTTTGAATCTGGAGTCACAAGTTTCAGACTTCTTGATGTGGCTCACCTCTGTGATCAGTTAGTTTTAAAAAAAACTTAGTCCTGTGGATTTTCCTAGCACCTGTCTTAAGTGTTAATGGAATGAAAAGTGCCTGGCTGCTTCAATGTAATGCAAGTACTCCAAGAAAATAACTTTATGTAAGTGGGTCAGTGGCATTTGAGTAATAAGTGAGAAACGTTGATGGATGCAGACATTTTTTTGAGTGTATGTATATGTCATTGCTTAACCCTAGCTCACCTTCCTGCCCTGCCCTGCCCTGGTAAGGAGGAGAAACAGGAAAAAACAGTAAAACTCGTGCATTGAGATAAGAACTGTTTAATATTTGAAACAATTAAAAACATAATAATAATAATAATAGCAACAACAACAATAATAATAAAAGTAATGAAAAGGAGACAGAGAGGAATAAATCCCAAGAGAAACAAGTGAAGTGCAATCACCATCTGCTGACTGATGCCCAGCCCATCCTTGAGCAGTGATCAGCAGCTCCTTCCAGCTCCCCCAGTTCATGAGCATGCTGTTCTGAGTATGGAATATCCCTTTGGACAGTTTGGGTCAACTGTCCTGACTATGCTCCTCCCAGCTTCTTGTGCACCTGCTCATTGGCAAAACATGAGACACTGAAATGTCCTTGACTTGGGGTAAACACCGATCAGCAACTCAAACATTAGTGTGCTATCAACATAATTCTTATACTGAATTCAAAACAGCACTGTATCAGCTACCAAGAAAACAATTAACTCTATCCCAGCTGAAGCCAGGACTGTGTGCCACTGTACTCCAGTGTGGCTTACTTTTCCTTGTTTGTCATAGCTCTGTTTACTGTACTATCATTTATTCCTTGGGATTTTTACCCATTTGCAGGAATTTTAGGTTTTCCTTTGATGTGTTACCCCTCATTTGGTAAGTTTCTTGATTTTTCTATCTTTAGGTGGAAATGAGAGCCGAAGGGAGAGCAACAAGTGAGGAAGCCATTCAAGTGGGATCCATTCCTAGTCCTATCAGGTCAGTCACAAGTGTCCAGGACAAAGGCCCAATTCCCAATGTACTATAAGCATGCTACTAAACTGTATGATAAACTTCAGTACATCATAGCAGAACTAGCAAAATCCATACCTTCAGATGCAGAGTCCAGCACGGTAAAGAGTTGAGATGTAGACTCTCCCACAAATAATGGCCAAGTATGCTTTGCCCAAGTGCTTTGAAAACCTAAAAACCTTAAAATGTAAGTAGAATAATGAACTGTGTGTTGGGTGCTTGCCTCTTGGTCTAACTGTTTAATATATGCTCCTAGAAATATTGGGAACAGTGCTTGTTCTCAGGACCAGTTGAAATGGAAAGTTCTTTTTGGCTGCCTTACTGATACATATTTGTAAGAAAATTACCTGTTAAATGACTAATGTAGGAGTCCTTAGTGATTATAAGATTACAGGAAAAAGAAATGCCACAGGGAATAATGTGGCTAGTGCAGCAACAGGTATACACACATAACTCAGAGTTCAGTAAATCCAATGTGATGATTCATGTGTAGAAAGTTTCTGGGTGTTTGAACTTAAGAGCTGGGAAAGTTCACTGAGCTATTAATTTAACTGAACCCCGGGACTCTGCATTTAATAAACAACACAGAGCCTGAAAGGTATGAATGTAATTTACAGTTGCTCAAGAAAACTGTTTTAGGTGATTTACAGTTACTAAAAATATGTCCATGGATAACTGTGTGAGGTTTTAAGCAGTTGCATCCCAGATTGTTTTTTTTTCCTGTGATCACAGCACCATCCCTTCAGTTTCCTAGCTAGACTTCCAAAGCTTTCACTGACAATGCGATTGTTCTAAATATATCCCTGGCATTCTGCTCTGAGTCTGGAATTTGAATTTAAAATTGACCTGCTTTACCTATTTGAGAAGTCTCAATAAAGTGATTTCAGTCTTACGTGGAAATAAGGAAATGGAAAAAAATAATATAATCTGATCCCATTTTTGGTTTGGGGATACCCAAGATTATTGCTTGCAGATTAACAAGTTTGAACTACTGAGGGTTTTTTTTCCCCTGAAACGCTAATTTAGTTTTCAATAGAGTTCAGGTGTTCCCTGCCTTGTAAAGGATGCAGGATTTATAGTTTCTCATGTACATTGCATCATTTCTGGTAGAAGATTGATCTTGATGACCCAAGTGGATTTTTCCAGTCCTGTGTTTCTATGGTAGGACTTTTCATGGCTTTACATGCTAGTCTTTTGTTTTTTCGTCCTATGTGACAATCCAGTAAACATTATTCCATATGTTAATTGAAGAGGACTTGAAATTTCCAAGTTTCGGTCCAGTTTCAGCCCAGGGTCCAGTTTCAAAGCTTTTTGACATACATAGATTTGAATGTCAAACCATACTGGCTCTTCTTCTTAACATAAATAATATTTTCAAAGCAACAAAATACTATAAAACATTGCTAATATGCATTTGTGTGGGTTTCTCATACTTCTTTTTTTTTTGTTTTTTGCATTTTTGCCACTTCATTCACCCACTTCAGTGCTGTTAGCTAAAAAGTTCTGCATAAATTTTCTTGCTTTTCAGGGTGATTGAAGATTATGTAATAATCAATGAAATGTGGTAATATTTCTTCAACTGTGTTTTTCTTCATGTAGTACATAGCTGGCTTAGGCATTTACATATATGTGTATACATATATATAAAATCTGAATTTCTGTGTACAGGGGAAATCTAGTGGAATACTGTTAAATAATAATTAATGCCATTTTGAAAGGAAAAAGTTACTCATTAATACCCTCTTTTACTTCAATGTGTACCTATTTTTATTTAGTCTAATGCCAGTCATATGACCATGGCAGAAATAAATTTCTGGGTTTTCTTTGCTGATCTCCCCACCCAAAAGAAGTAATTATCTTAACTGAAGAGCTTATATATGGTTCAGCATTAAACTGTAAGCTTTTACTTTGCACAATTCTTTTTTGCATATACTAAACAAATTTTAAAGAAAGCATTTAAATGAAAAGACAACAGGGTTTATCTAAAGTGGAATTAAAGTCTAAACAGTAGCCCAATAAATTGTATAAAGATGAAAGTGATGCATAGAGGTACCTTTTGATTATCAAACTCTGGTGTTTGTGACAGCTGGCATAAAAAAATGAAGTGGGTTTTGTTCGTTTGATTGCTTTCCTTTAGCAGGTCTACAATTTAGAATGGAAAAACTTGAGTTGAAAATAACCATGACAAAGCAAACAAATTTGGTGAGCTGCATTTCGAAATTTTTTTGTAAAATATGTGAGTTTTCTTTTCCTTAATTTTTTCTGAATACCAAAACTAAACCTGGGTAAGCATATGTTAGCGCCACTATTTGACCTGGAAAACAATTGGATAGGGAGGAATAAGCACCTCCATTGTAGCATGGAGAAGACGGCCTTGTCTCCAGTATGGAGGCAGTGTAGTACCTGTCCTGTGCTTTCTGTCATTAGAGAGCTCTTTATAAAAGAAAAGCACAGGACAAGAATTGTGCTGTGAAGTTTTGTGGTTTTGGTGCTTGTGTGTGTATGTGTGTCCCCAAAACTAATGAAGTCTCAAAATAAATGCTGACAACTTAATAATGATAGATTTACATTACAGCGTAATGTTGCCAAAATAGATGCCAGCTTTGCTGGAACTATGGTGAAAAATGGTCCTTTTAATTAATCATGTTAACAGCCTCACATCTTGAGATTGACATAAGCTTAATGACCAAAAGATTATTATTGTTTTTGCCGTTATTACTGATTTAAGTCCTATTTGTGGAGAAAATGTGTTGGTAAGAGCTAGTTGCTTCAGGCAAACAAAGAACTCTAACATCACCTGACTGCAGTAAATTGCAAGTTTTACTGCAGAAGTGTTGAATTCTATGGTTCATAACTTCCTGGTTTCAATGTGATCTGTAAACTGTCTAGTTTACATATTTTAAAGTTGTCTCACTGCAGATTCACTGCTTGCTTGTGAAGAAATTACTGTATTGGTTTGTATAGTATCTTGAAATCTTAAAAAAAGAAGGCCTGGAAATAGAATCAAATAGTATAAAGGTTAGGTTATGAAATCATGGAACTTTCTACCTTACATTCTGTCATGCAGGATATGGGAATTACCTGGTGGAAATTCTAGTTCTGCTGTGCTGAAACTCACGTTTGTAAAATGCTGATCCATGTGAGCCATGACAGTGAACAAGACAGACTGTCAGACTCTGATTCTGGATGACATGTGAACAATTTGTTCTGCTAAAACTTATTTATAAAGGTGCCAAGTGAATGAACACAACTGCTGAAAGCCCCACCTTAAAGTAAAAGGGAGAGGCTGATGGACAAAGCACTTCTTTCTGTATCAGCAGGAAGATACTTGCAAACAGGAAAAGAGCTGGGTGTTGTCAGAAGACATATTCTGCACAAAGTAGCTTTGCCCAGTTCACTGAGTTTGTTCTGCTGGTGTAATAAGTCCATCTTTCAAACATGTACTGCTAGACCTCTGCAGCCACAGAAAGCAAAGGGCTAATCTGGTGCAAAGAGTCTCCAAAACCACAACACCCCTAAAAAAAAAATAAAATGAAACAAACAACAGAAAACACCACCAACTAACAAGCAAGGAAATAGATTTGAACTGGGAATGATTTTATCCCAGAATTGCAGAATAAGCCTTATGCTAACTGCAGGAGTACAGTCAATATCAGATCCAGCACAAGGTTGGTCCAGATGAAATGTGTACTCCTGAATGTTCTCTACATGGCACAGTAGTGATATTGCTCAGAATCAGTGTCAGAATATGAAACCACAGCCCAAATAAATAAGTAAATAGGTAGGTAAGTAAGTAAATAAATAAATACATACATACATACATACATACATACATACAGGAAAAAGAAAAGGTAGCTTCCTTGGAAGACAAAGCAAGAAGTGAAAATATGGCTGTGAATGAGGACTGAACACCCAGCTCCCACTTGGTGCCATTAAGAGTCTCACAAGTTGGACATTGCTTTTTATTTGGAGTGAAGAGAGGTTGGAGGTGGACTAGAAGTTACAGTGTTATCCTGGCTTGGCAAGTCCTAGTTATGTTGTCAAACTCTATTGCTCATCATACACTGAAATTTATGGAAGTCGGACTCTGCACTCCGGGCACTTTGCAAGATTCACCCAGACCCAAAAACACTTGAAATAAAAACAGATGGGGAGTAGCAGCTGCAGCTTGCAAATAATGCTCACCACACTATGTGTGGCTCTCTACAACACAAGCCCAGACAAATTCTAGAGTTTGCAGCAAGAATTGCAATAAATTGCATCACTTTCATAAAAGTTTGCCAGCACTTAGCTTTCATGGCCCATGCAATAAGATGGCTACAGTGACAGCAGTGCAGAAAAATAATTTTGAGATGAGACATACAATGTTACACCAGACCATAACGCTTTTGTCAGGCAGTGTGCTTTTGGTGCAGGAAAAATTACTACTTTGATATAAAATAACAGCTTACAAGAAAACACAAAAATGAGCTAAAAGGGGTGGATTTGCTGGGTTTGCTTTTTTCATGATTGTTTTTTCTGTGTTTGTTTATTTGGGGTGCATTTGTTTTTTTGTTTATTTGTTTTTGTTTCTTTTTTATAGATCTTGCCCATAGGAATGATTCTTGGTAATTCCTAGAAGAGGAGCTAGAAGGACTTATTACTCTGGTTCTCATAGGGAATGTGCTTTGGTGGTGGTTAACACCATAAGACATGGTACTTCTTTTCTCATGGCTCCTTTTAATCACTGCTGGATTATTATTTTCTCTTTATTTTCTTTTTTTTCCTCCCACCCACTACAGTATAAGACTTATATTTGTAAGTTTTTATGTGGTTAATTCTTTAAATATTTCTTGAATGGTCTCTAGTGCCTCTAAATGCATCAGAAAGTAGCTTTTCCTTCAGTGGCGGCACTACTCTGCCTGTCTTTCTGCTACCTGAACAGTTACCTTTGTGAAAACCTGTATGAATTTACTGGTTTCAACATCCCTAGTTCTCTGTTAAAATAAAGTACTTGAAATTTAGCTTGAAAGATTAAGCATTGGTGGGCGACACACAAGCTTAAGAGAAATGACAATTGCATAATTCTCTTGTATTGCTATTATTTGCTCTCAGGCACATGGTATGATTCTGGTAGTCCTGAGCAGGCCAGGAGGCGTGATGATCCTTGTGGGTCACATCCATTTCAGGTATTCTGTGATTCTACGGTTATGCAGAAATTGTTTGCAAGAATATTTATCTGTAGTTCCAATCAGGGGAATTCCAGGGTTTATTTAGGGCCTTTTTTGGAAGGTAGAATTAAAAAGAAGAAAATATGACTGCACATACCTTCTTTGGATAACAGCTTTCTGCAGACTGCGATCCAAGCCACATTTGGCATAAAGACTTTTAAATTTTTTTTATTATTATTATTTATTACACACATTCTGGCCTGTACTCTTGAAGTTTTCAGCTCTATAAAGAAGTAGAAAGTGTGGCAAAACTGTAGGGCTACAACTCCCAACAGATAAAAAGCGATAATGTAAGTGACGTGACGATAAGAAAGTGCCTGCTGCCATGCCTCCCTTATCCTCTAAAAGCAGGTAAGTTGTCCTGGAGATAGTGAAGGCAACTTAAGGAAAATTTTGCTTAGTGTCGCAACTCGATTTAGCGGACTCTGCCTTAAGTCAGAGAGGATATTGCTCCTGGGAAAAGATCCTTCCTAGGTAGCATTACATAGCACAGAAACAAGGCGTGGGGCATCAGACACCTCAATAAAATACAATGGACAGACACTCTCTACCAACACCTGACAGGAGGTTGAAGCCAGGTGGGCTTCTCCTGGGCACTAGGGACATAACAAGAGTCTTAAGCTGTGCCAGGGGAGGTTTAGGTTGGACATTCGAGGGAATTTGTTCACAAAAAGGGTCAGTAGACATTGGAATGGACTGCCCGGGGAGGTGGTGGAGTCACCGTTGCCGGAGGTGCGTAGTGAAAGACTGGACAAGGCATTTAGAGCCATCGTGTAGTTGACAAGGTGATGGTTCGGATATAGGTTGGACTCGACGACGTGCGAGATCTTTTCCAACCTAACTAATTCTGTGATCCTGTGACACACACACTCAACAGGGCGCAGGAGAAGCTCCCTGCGAACACCCGCCTGCTAGGCCCGCGCAGCCCGACCCCACTCAGGCGTGACCCCGGGGTGGGAGGCTCAACAGGGCGCAGGAGAAGCTCCCTGCGAACACCCGCCTGCTAGGCCCGCGCAGCCCGACCCCACTCAGGCGTGACCCCGGGGTGGGAGGCTCAACAGGGCGCAGGAGAAGCTCCCTGCGAACACCCGCCTGCTAGGCCCGCGCAGCCCGACCCCACTCAGGCGTGACCCCGGGGTGGGAGGCCGTCCCCTCGGCCAGCCGCGCGCAGCAGGTGCTCCCGCCCGCCTATCCCGGATTTCCCGGGGGCCGCGCGGGGCGGGCGGGGCCGCGCATGCGCCCGGCGGCCGCGCTGCCCGCGGGAGGGAGGTGGGGCCGGGGTGGCCGTGCGGGGAGAGGGCGGCGGCAGCG